>CM044102.1:20946574-21088058 GCA_024174645.1 Lemna minuta | reverse complement strand
TCTAGATGGTGTTGAGTTGACAGTTGTTCATCCAAGCTCAAAAATTTTATTATTTATAATAAAGAGGGAAAATATTGGGCAGGAGAGAGGACATGAACTATTGGGCACAAAAGAGAGAAGGATCGAGAAATAGGAATGGAAGGGAATGTAAAGAGGGAAAATATTGTGATAAAGAGATACCTTGGGAGCAAGAGAGGATGATGAGAGAACAAAACTAAAAAGAAATCACCATGTAACTTCCTATTCTTCAATTACATCATTCTGACGAGAAGAACGTCAAGAGAAAAAAAATCCAAAACCTAGGAGAGAGATGAAGCGAGAAAAAAATAAGACCCCCCCCCTTTTCATTTTACTTTCCTCCTCTATTGCTTCATCAATTGGGCTCCTAAATATTGGCTTTGAACAACACATTTAAGTTCTTGAGAATAATCCCTTTTGGAGAATCTTGCTCTCAAAAAGTAGTGCTCCTTTTTTCTCTTAGAAAGCCAACCTTTCTTGCTTTCTTGTTTGCGGGTACTTGAAATAAAGAAACTAAAATTCATGTTAAGAAATTCTACTTTAACATACCTAACTTTTACAAAATACTAAATCATGACATGATGGGTATATTGGCATATTCAACGATTTGATAGAGTTAAAGTAAGAACACTTTATAAATGTTCATAATTACTTTTAAAGCTTTTATCACATGCTACATTTTGAGATTTTTGATATCAATTGCATATAATGATGAAAATGCACTCAAAGTATGATAATATGCATCAAGAACATATGAATGGTGATTGAAATGTACTAAAAAAATGTAATACATGTAAATATTAGAAGTTATCACACCCCCCCCCAACTTAAATTATTGCTAGTCTCTAAGCATTATGCTATAGAATTTCCTTAGATAATATTTTCACCTTTTGATCCTCAACTAACGAGGTCAAGTGTATAAAGATATGATTACGCCTCCGTAGTGTGTTGACCATGGAAATCTAGATTCTATCTTCTAGTTTGACTTCTTTAGTGCATAGTAGGACAATGTTGATTGGCTAATGCTTGAGGCTTATCCTCAGTTGTGATCAAGGTGAGTATATCCTAGATTTCATACTATGGGGATAAAAAGATACATTCTCATGGGTAGATATAATTCTTTACCCTCTCAGTTGGTACATCACTCTTCTTATTTGGAGACTGCTTAGTGCATTAGAACTCCCCTCAACTCGTCTTCCTCTTGTAAAGAGTGCATCTACAAAGGGATTTCCTATCTTTGGGGGTGTAGCTTGGTGAGGTATCTGAAAGAACAAAATGGCTACTATAAAATAAAGGAATGATGGTATTTAAAACATTACAAGATGTAAATAAAATAGTTTATGAAGCAAAGGTGGTCTTTTTTTACAAAAATATGATAGTTCAAATTTAATATACTCGATGGAGATCCCAGACATACATGGCGTCTTCTAAGGCATCAAACAAAGGTTTGACAAAAGAAATCCACTGTTGATTCATCTTTACACGTCTACGTGGTAAATCTCGACGTTCCATCTCAAATCCAATGGCCACAACTAAATGACATCAATTCAAATTCCTACAATGAATTTGAACCGTGGATTTCATCTAAGGAGGCAATCCGACATTTATCCCCAATTTGAACTCCATTTATACTCTCTCTCCTTGACAATGTACACATTCTTGGAGTTTTTGATTAATCAAACCTTTTGAATTGCTCTATCCTTCAATATCCTGATCACAATCTGTTCTATACTCAATTATGCATCTAATGAGCCCTTGAATTCAAGATTTTGTTGAGAAAATGGGAGAAATCACCTATTGAACAGAGAAGTTCTATTTTCAAAATCGCGGAATGAAGAGCCTTGATTTGGAATTATTTGGATCATTTCTAGCATGGTTTTGGGTTATATTTTGTATGTTCTCTCTAATCTTGAATTCAAGTGAGTTTAGCTTTAATTTTGATGTGTGGACATGCATATTTGACAACTACACAATCAAGCTATGTCAATACCTTACATCGATATATGTGACAATTACACCCTCTTAATGTGATTTGATCAAGCAACCATTCGTAATCCCTAGAAAATGAAAAATCGCTCGCTCAAGTTGAATTTTGGATCCTCAAAGATAAATTTCTGCTTCAGATTGCTAAGACAATGATCAATTTGAGTTGAAATCAAAAATAAAAAGTGACAAACCCAAGTTTGATTGAGTCAACATTATCAAAATATTTTAAATCAAATGCCTAAATCTCTGGCAAATGTTTGAACGAGCGTAATTGTGTAGTTGTCAAAAACACATGTACACGCATCAAAATTAAAACCAAAATCACTTAAAATATGGATTAAGGAAGTTTAATTTAGTGCAGAGGTGAATAAGCGTCAAATCCACAAAGAATTAGAGTATGTTTGTGAGATGCTTTAGAAATCAATTAGTTTGGATGATGAATTGGGATGATAAATTAGATATATATATATATAATTGGAAAAAAGACTCAAAGATCTATCAACAAAATTAAAAATACTCAAATCGGATCTATATCCAAGAGCGAATTGAGAGAGAGAAAATGTTAGAAATTTATGAAATTCACTTAATATAAAATTCACAATTGAAATCTAATGCTAAATGATGATATATTAGTGAGAATAGACAAAAAACAAACCCTAAATTATGCTTGAAATAATCCAATTAATTTCTAGATCAAGGCTTTCATTTCAAAATTTCAAAAATAGATGTTTTAAGATCAAGCAATGATTTATCCATGATTTCTCAACAAAATCTTGACTTCAAAGGCTCCTCAGATGCAAAAATGAATCTAGAACATGATTGAATCAAGAGATTCAAGGATTATATTGTCCAAAAGTTCTGATCAATTGGAAATCCAAGAATACATCTTTCTCTAGAGAGAGAGAGAGAGAGAGAGAGAGAGTTTAAGTAAGGTTAGATTTAGGCATGGCCGTTAGATTGCCTCCTCAGATTCAATAAAAGGTTTAGATTCAATGCAAGGAGAAGAATCGGTATCCTTAAATTGTGGCCCTTAGATAGGAAATGGAGCATCCAGATAAAGCCATTTTATCGCGTGTATATTAAGTGTTGCGTAACAACTATTATTTGATCCCCATCCAATGCTCAAGATGATGTCACATGTTACCAAGTGGCTATCGTTTGCATTTAATCCTTGCTATTATAACTCCCCTAATAAACGGTCAAGATTGATCATCGCTTATTTAAGCAAATCATCGTTGAATTGCGTCACACTACATACCCTCTTCACTTAAGTGAAAACCAAGGGTCCAAATTAAATCCATTGATTCACATCAATACAACACTTTTGGGCACTCCACATCACTTGTGTGATAAAAACATAACTTTAGTCCCACATTGAATAATAAAGAAACATTGTTACATCGAAATACTTAAAAAATGGGCTAGAGATTAATGCAGCCCATTAAGGCCCTTAAGTGAAATGATTACTCCCTTTAATTGTGCAACATGGGTGCTCACTACGTGCCACATGGCACATGTTGTATTCCCCATGTAACCACGTCATGCCACATCATTGCACTATGTGAGCGTGCAAGTTTAACCCTCTTTCAAAAATTCACAAAAAATTCTGAACACTACTAATCTTTGAGTTGTGTACTTCGAGGCTTAATTTCATTTCAGAGATCATATCGCTAGGGATCTATAAGTCATTGTCAAAATATGATCATCCATCCACAATATGTATGTGGTGTCTTAAGTCTAAGGACCATGTTCTAGGAGATTTTTTGTGTATAAGGACTCTCCTATGAACCTCACCATCATCGATTACCTTATACATATAATCCTTCATTCGTGCGAACTCATGAATGACCTAGGATATGGTCACTCAAGTTAGTACTAATGTGCGAAGAAATCACTGACAACTCAGTCTTTGATATTTTCATTACATTCGCCAAGGATTTCATCGCATCTCAAGCATCATACATATCATTCTCATGCATGTTATCACTCTTAGAGTATATATTCATCATTATATGTAATTTATAGCAAAAATCTCAAAATGTATTATTTTAAGGGTTAATCATGCATAAATCAAGAGTTGAATTTGAAATACATTATCCAAATTCTAGTTAAGATTTTATATGACTATCAAATGCAAAAAAAATAAGAGAAAAATATTCTCAATATACTCTAAAGTTATTTATTTTTATTTTCTTAAGTTTATTGAATGTATTTGGAGACAAAAATTTATTCACTTGTTATTTCTTAAAATAAAGTACATAGAATGATAGATTACTTAATTTAAGGTCAAAAAATAAAATTTTGATTAAAAAATAGTTTTTGCGTTGAAATATATAAATTTTCTAATTTTTAAGGATTTTTATGAATTTTTTTTAACTTCTTTTATCTTTTTTTTAAAATAAAAAATGTTAATTTGTGATACCACATGTTAATTTCTAACATGGTGCTCATGTGATATGATAAGCTCGAAGTCGTCGTGTGTTCAAGCCTAACAAACTTACTATTTATACTCACGAAAACTAAACTAAGTGGAAATAATGGAGGCGTATAGTTTTCTAGGTCGATCCACAGGGATTCCAGGGCACAACAATATCAATACTGGGTCTTGGGATGAGAATAATGGAGAAGGTTTTGATGGTCAACTCTCCGAGTTGACCGTGAGAGGGAGAATTTTTATGGATTGGGGAAAGTTTAAGTAACCCTATAGATGCAAGAATTCTAAGCTCGGACTACAAGAGGTAATAGGAGGAAGAATTAACGAAATTCTATAGAGGAGAAGGAAAAGGAGCAGAAGAGCAGAATAGAAAGAGAAAGACAAATAGATGGTAAAATAGATAGCGAAGACAAATAGCTATAGAGGAGACTTTTTTAGGGGAAATAAATAGAGAGAGTGGTAAACTAGATGAATAGGAGGGGCAGGAGTGAGAGCGCGTGTATGAGGGAGGACAGTAAATAACGAGGATCAAGGTAGAAAGAAAAGATATTGAATATTTTCCAGAGGAGAGTAGAGAATAAAAAGATAGATGAGATGAAAGCTGCTGATAAATATAGAGAAGAGGGAGAAAAGTCCAGATAGAAAGGAGAAAAGAAGACGCGATTGAAAGCTTTTGACCGTGAGCGGAGAGTAAGTGAGATCGCGAGATACGAAAGGGAGAGGGAGAAAGACGAATGCAGGGGAGAAGTAAAGAGGCCGTGAGGAACGAAGAGAGCTGAGGGGAGAAAAGATTTGAAGCGAGACTGGAAGTGGGCGCAACTGGGGAAATAAAAAATCGAGAGGGAGAGAGATTGCAGAATTGAGTCGACGGATACAGGAGAGAGCGACGTGGAGGGCAAAACAGGAGTTACAAGCGTGATAAACAAAATACACGACAGCAAGAGAAACTGAGAGAGAAGTCGCGGCTGGGAGTGAAAACAAAAGCAAGAGGGGAGAGATTGACCGTGACGGAAGTGAGGAGGTAGAAACGGAAATCGCGGAAAAAGGAAGCAAATGGAAGACGTGAGAAAGCCGGATAGGCGGAAGAGAAGGACTGAGCAGAATGAAAGAAGATGATGAGCGGGAGAAATCGGGAATGGTCGCGATAAAAAGTGAGAGAAAGATAAGCGAATTTGCGGGAGGAAAAATAAGGAGATAGGGAGCGAAATCGGAGAACGTAGAAGATGGATTCAGAAAATTAGAGAGAGAGATCAGACACTAAAATGACGAGGCAGAAATGCAGATGAGAATGCAATAGGAGAAGAATAGAAATATCGAAAGGGAGAGGATGAATACGACTTCAGAAAATGACGGGAAAGAGAGAATACACGAGAAATTGAAAAGAGAAGATGTGCGGTTGCAAGAAAGTTGGGAGTAGAAACGAGAAGGACTGATAGAGAGAGTGAGAGATAAATTTGAAGAGACGGAAAGGAGAGCACGCCGGTGGTCAACGCAGAGGGAAGACGGGATTTAAGAGAGAGAATGTATGGAAAGAGAAGGTTAGATTGCGAGAGAAATATGGAAAGAGAAGATGAACGCCAGAGGAGTCTAGAGAAATTGCGCGGAAGCGTGAGAGGGGAAAGGGAGAAAGAAAAGAAGGAATAAGGGAGAGAGCGATGAAGACTGTGAATGCAAGAAAGGAGAGAAGATTTCGCGAGAGATAGAGGGAAGTGGCGACGGGAAAAAGAGATGGATCTTAGAAAAGAAAGAAGAAGAAAACAAAAATCATTCCATTCAGCTTCATCCACACTACATCATTCCGATCCAAAAAGAAACCTGCGCAGAAAAAAAAACATTCGTAGAACAACCCTAGGAGAGAGAATGTCTGAGGAAGAAGAAGCCGAAAAGCTGCAGCCCCCCTTCCTTTTAAACCCCTGCGAGGAGAGATGCATTGACTGGGCTCCATCGATTCTGCAGCCACCGATTCTTCTTTGACTCGGCTCCCCTCAAGATGCCTTGGACAGCCCATTAGCCTTCTACTCCTCTATTTTAGATGATTTTGTTTCTCTTCTCTTGCTTGTAGGTTCCTAAAATCAAGAAGACAAAAAGATTCATTTACCAAAGTTCTTCTTAATGTACTCATAGCATAGAATTATTAACTCATAAAGTAGTGAATATGATGATATGTTCATGAGTTACTTGAGCTAAATAAAGGGATTCTTGGGTGTTTATAAGTAGTTTTTATGCTTTTATCATGATACCACATGTCAGTGTGTGAGGACACCACATGGCGCAAATGTGGTGCACACATGGTATGGACTAAAGATTGAAATAAGAATTAAGAACCCTTAATAGGTCGAATTTTATTGAAGGGATTGCCACCTTATTTATACCTATAAAATCTCAAATTTTTTCAATGTGTGACTAAATTTATATTATGTAGATGACGTAGCCCATCTAGAGACATTGTATCGAAGAGAATCAATGGACTTAATCTCAACCCTTGATTTTCACTTAAGTGATTGGGGTACATGGCTTGTTGTGATTCTACATTGATTTTCTTAGATTAAGCATTGATTGATCATGTTCCTTCATCAAAGAACTTATAATAGCCAAGTTTTAAGACTTTGTTGGCATTACTTATTCAACTATGAGTGTCCTAATTCAACTATATCTTTTATATCCCCAAAATTTCTCTTGAAACAATTACACAATGAATATTATTTACATAGTTTTCTTCTCTCTACTGGCCTCTTTAATACTTTTTTTAGCATTACCGATTCAACTATGTGTGCCCTAGTTCAACCATATCTTTTTACCTTAATTTCTCTTGGAACAATGGTTTAATTATTATTATTTACATGGTTTTCTCTCTCTATTAGTTCCATCATGGCCTTCTTAAATTTGGATTACCAGTTAAAATATGGCTGTCCTAGGTCAACCATTTCTTTTTTCATTAATATTTCTTGTAAAAATAATGTATTGAATATTATCCACATACTTTTCTCCTTCTACTGGTCTCTTTATTGTCTTTGTTAGATTAGGATTGCTAGTTAAACTTTGATTGTCCTATTTCAACCATAGGTTTTAATTTCTCTTGGAACAATAACATGATGAGCGTAATTTATTTATTTATTTTTTAATCAAAGTGTAATTTGTATATTATTTTTTATACCTCAACACATAGAATTGCTTGGTTGTAGAATTGTCTTCAAACCCATGAAGACACCTTTACTTTGATTAATAAAAGTTATTATCTTAACAAGATATAATTAGAGGCATACCTACTATGGACAAGGTTGATAAATTTTGTCGAGACTGTGTCTATTCAAAGCAAACTAGATCACATTTTCCCTCTTCTTCGAGCTATAGAGCACAGAGACCCCTAGATCCTATGGATAGGGATCCAACGCTTTTGGGCACGTGACAAGGTGAATCTATGCGGTTGTTGAATACACACGAAGACATGTCAAAAAATTTCCAAACTCACCAAGTTACGATTAAAATCAAGAATTTAAGAGTATAATGGTGAATAAGGGTCGGATCAATGAAGAATTAAGGTATTTTTGAAGTGTTCTTCAAATTCGATAAAAAATTAAACAAAGAATTGAGGTGAGAAATTAGGAATTTTAGTCATTCTATAAAAAAAACTCAAAGATGAATCCAATAAATCAAAAATCACTCGATTCGGATCAAGATTCGCAGAGAAATCAAAGAGCTAAAATTAGGTAGAATTTCTGAACACAAAGAAAGATAAAACCAAAAATAAATCTAAAATTTGACTAATCTACGATTCAAAATTGAAATCTGATGTTATAAGAAGAAAGATTAAGAGTAAAACATGAATTCTAACCTAATATAGCGCTCGAAACTAATCGCCGGATCAAGGGCTCTTCATTCCGTGATTTCAAAGACAAGTTTCAGCATTCAAGACATAATTTCTCCCTATTCTCTCTACGAAATCTTACTTTCAAACACTCCTTGGATGCGAAAATTGATCTAGAAGAGGATGAAAACAAGAGATTCAAGGATTGAGATGTCCAAACAGCTTGATTACTTGAAACACCCCTGAATGTTTTACATTAGCAAAGAACATGTGTATTTATAGGCTAAATTGGACGTGGCCATTGGATTTGCCTCTTCATCTTCAATCAACGGCTCAGATGAAACGCTTTGATGCAAATCAATGCCATTAAGTTGCGTCTGTTGGATCAAAGATGGAGCCCCCAAATGAAGACATGTCATCTCTTGAAGTTTGATCGTCGTGTAACGTCCACCGTTCGATCTTCATCAAACGCTTGAGATGTCGCCATGCATCAACGGAAGTCCATCGGGAACATTTAATCTCAGCTATTATAACTCCTCATATGAATGGTTGAGATTAAATCATTTTAAAATGAATCGTCGCCCAATCAGAGTACCCCCTCACTTAAGTGAAGATCAATGGCTTCGATTACGTACGTGAATCGTCACTTGCACATAAAAATAAAGAAACATAGTCCCACATGACAGAAATTTAAGCAAACTGTCGGGTATATAAAGAGTGTGTAAGTAATGGGCTTAACTTATATCTTGAAAAGGATGCCTAACCCACTAATCACACATATGTGTGCACACGTGGGCACGCACATGCGGACACATACGTAACACATCAGCTACCACGTCAACACATGGTATAAAAATGATGTTTTAATTTTAAAAATCTAAATAAATCTTAAATAAATTGAGAAAAATTCATAAAAATTCTAGAAAAATCCCTAAAAATTAGAAATTTTATAACTTTTAAAATACAACTCCAAATTAATCTAAATTTTTTTGGATCAGAAATTAAATAATCTACCATTATAAAAACTCAAATTTAATAAATAACTAGAGAATAATTTTTATTTAAAAAATAATTTCATTTATCTTAGAAAATAAAAATTAGAAAAATAAATGTATATAAAAACTATTTTATCTTATTATTTAAAATTAAACCCAATTATAATCTCAAACATAGATAGGAATAATCTACTCTAAAACATATTCTTTAAAAATGCATAATTATCTCTAAAATAATGCATTTTGAGATTATAACTTAAAATTGCATGAAATGATAGATATGCACTCAAATAATGATAACATGCATATGAATTTTCTTTTATGTCTTAATTTGTAATAATAATCATATAATTGCATGTGTAAATTGCATGTTATCAGCACACCATGTCACATGTATTATAAATGTTAGGTTTAATCTTTAGTAAGTGGACATAGTTACGTATTATTGTGGATTAGCTATCATTTAATCCTATTAGGTAATTCAATTATGTTAAATGAAGGGATCAAGACATTCATTTATGTGTGTAGAGATTATTTATGAGTAGAGGCAATTAAATCAGTTAATCCTCAATAATGGGCTAACTAATTATGATTTAGAGGCTTAAGCTCTCCTCACTCTCTATAAATAGGAGGCCATGGTCCACTTGAGTAATCTAATGTCCATAACCCTCTGAATAGATTCCCATTTCTTCTAGAGATCAAGTGGTTATCTTGGGGATATTCAAGAGACTATTCTCCACTTAAGAAATCTACAAAGATGAAGAATCATGCATTGAATTCAGGTACGAGTTTATTTCTGTTTTATGCATCTGCTTATACTAATGAATCTAAGATGCAGTCAAAAGTTTCTAACAGTAAAAACATAACTTTAGTCCGACATTGAATAGGAAAGTAACATTGTTTCATATAAATACTTAAACAATGGGCTAAAGATTAATTCAGCCAATTAGGGCCCTTAAGTGAAACGATTGATCCCTTTAATTGTGCCCCATGGCACACATTGCATTCCCCCATAAGCATGTTATGACACATCAGCGCGCAATTTAAACCATATTTTTTGTTAATTTTTAAATAAAATAATTCATAAAAAAATTAAAATAAATTCAAAATATTTGTAAAAATTAAAAAATTCATAGATTTCAAAATACAACTCCTTTTTAATCCATTTTATTTGTTTCATCAGAGATTAAATAATCTATCGATATAATCAATTTAATTTAAGAAACAACAAGAGAGTAAATATTTAACTCCAAAATATACGAAATTCACTTAAAAAGTAAAAGCATATAATTTTTTAGTGTACATAAAAGTGGTTTTTTTCTCTTATTTTTTTGCATTTAAAACTCAAATAAGATCTCAAATCAAATTAGGCTAATCTTGTTTGAAATTAAAACTCATGATTATGCATGATTAGCCTCCAAATGATGATTTTGATATAAATTGCATAGAATGGTGAAAATGTACTCATGTTTATAGATATGTTTCCTAGATATGTCTATGGATTTTTATCAAATTTTATAGATCTTTCTAAATGTTTGATTAATTTTTCTGAATTTCCTAAGAGTTTTATTTTTTTTACTTTCCCTACTTTTTAGCAATTTTCTAACAAATTTTTTTATTTTTTTAAAATTTCTAAAAAAATTTAGGATATTTTAAAAATCATAAAAGAAATTTTAATTGTGTGGATGCATTGAACAGCAGATCAACGTCCCAAATTTTCCACAATTTCTCTTCTTTATCACAGTAAATAGACAAGCGACATGTGGTGTAATCTTTTGGGCCCCAACTTTGACTACTTTGATCTGGCGCTTGTCACTTTATCCACTCTTTCTCTCTCATCACGATGAATTTTTAAGTGACACATGTCACAATACTGAGCCTCCCAATCAAGATCTGATGAAAATAGATAATTAGCGATCAAATCACATGATTTTAAACCAAAAATCAATACCTAGAATTTCTCCAAATAGAAATCACGATATCTCATGATCATAATAGAGTTTGAAGCTGATTTTTTTTAGATCATGATCATCATTTCATGTTGTGCCTCATGTGGTTGATTGAAATTTCAACAAGAAAAATTAGGGTTTTGGACCTTTGTTGGTGGCTTTTACAATTGGCTAGCTAGAGGAAAGAGAGCACCGAAAAATTGTCCATTGGTTACCAAAGATCATTTTTAGAAATTTTTTTCTTCTTTTTCTATTCAATACTCATTTTGGATGCAAATCATTGTCCAGGTAATATGTACGAGCTCTCGAATGGGTGATTGATTAGATAGCATCGCTAGAGAGAGTTTTTGGTCGCAAACCTTTTGATTAGAATGAGTTCTCTGGGATCTTTACCATCTTCCCCACATTTTTAATTCACAAATCCATATCTTGAATCCGCATCCTAATTTACATTTCCAATTTTTTTATCAAGAATTTTTTTTTGTCTTCAATAGGATATTGGAGTTGTTTGATCTGTTCATTGCATCTTCCACATACATCTCTCTTTTTCGATGATCATTTTCTCTTTCTTAATCTAATAATATAAAAAATAGCTCTTCTATTTCAATCATGTATTCGTCTTCTTGTGGATTCAACCTTGACTCGCCACAATTCTAAATTTAAAAATTGAATTTGAAGATTTGAGTATAATTGTAGATATGTGAACTTGCATTTTCAATTATCATGATTTTACGGTAATAAAATGGCGACATGGCCAAGGAGGTAGGTGCATATTAGATTAAAACTATCATCATTTTTTGTCTTTGATTTCCTCATCCTTTATTAAATTAATTTTCTTTATTTTATATGTTATAAACTTACCTTAATCTAGCAGGTTATTTGAGTTATTTTGCATGAATAAAAGGGAATCCCTCCAACCTCTCAACCTCAAACTCACCTTAGGTGAAACCTCTTCTACATCAAAGCCTAAGATCATGAACTTTGAAGTAGAAGTTCAGTCATTAGAGGAGAACATGGAGGAAAATACAAATCAAAGCCAAAAGTGTCCCATAGATCAAGCTATTTGGAGGATAAAGCTAAGGGAGTATTCTTATCCTTATGAGAGCCAAACCTACTCTAGGATATCAGTCCCTCTAGCTTATAATATGTCTTTTAGGATCAACCCTAATTTGCTTCAATTATTACCCACTTACTGTGGGAGATTTAATGAGGAAACCTATGAGTTTCTTGATGAGTTTACCCATGTATGTAAATTACCTATAACTATCCCAGAGCATCCCATTAAAATGAGAATCTATCCTCTAGTGTTAAAATATAGATAAAACCAGAGAGTGGTTTAACTCACTAGGACAAGAGTTTAGATGGAAAAATATTTCATAAGAAAGTTTTACTCTTTTGGTAAAGCAAACACCCTTAAAAGAGAAATTAAGGAATTTACCCAAGGGAAACGAAAATTTTACTGAGGCTTGACTATGAGATGTCCTGATCATGGGATTCCATCTTGAGAGTTAGCCCAAAATTTCTATGAGAATCAGAAAAATAAGATAGATATATCTAGTGAACGCACTTTGGTGGAGGCATACGGAAATGACTCTATGCAATTCATAGGAAGGTTAGTTGAAAATTGGGCTGACTAGAAAAAAATTTCTAACACTAGCACAAATTCAACATCTAAATTAGGGTGACTCATCAACATGAAAGTAGTAGAGCCAGAATATCGCATAGAAAGAGACATTGGGAAACTAAGTCTAGGGATGGAGGAGTTGATAGAAAATTTAAAAAATTTTATGTATGGATCGCAAGCCAAAGCATCCCATGAGGCTAAGAATTTTCCTAACTCCTTTTGTTCTATTGCACATTGAATGATCATTTGAAAGAATTTTTTTCAAATGAGTGGACAGGTTAATGCCTTTGGAAGACAACGAAATTGAAAGGTGAAAGGTAATTTTGGAGAACAAAATTGGAATGGAGGGAGAAGAAACTTTCAGCGAAAACCTTCTATCCCCCAACAATCTCAACTAGTTTCTTAATTTTTTAGAACCCTTTTGTTGCTCAACATTCTCATGATGATCAAACTAATGCAACACGTATGAAACTTTTTAGGGACATAAAGGAAGACAAGAAAAAATAGCAATTGATAATGGAGACACAAAAATTTCATGAAAGAGATGATGATGATGGAACTAGAGAATCTCAATAGAGGGCAAGGAATGCAAGATCTCAATTTTAATTCAAGAAATGAGAATATGAAAGGTACATTGGATGAAACCGGACAATATGAATGCCATAAAGGTCAACTCCCAACTCAAACTCTTATGAATCCTAAAAATGTATGTCCTATAGATAGTAGCATGGCATTATTTATAGGTGATTATGATGAGAGTGTAATTGAAATATCATCGAATGTTGATGATTGGAGGGGGAGGGAGTGATGAGACGAATTTGTGTGGTCATTAAAAGCACACGAATGCATGTCAAAATGATTTTTAAACTCACCAATTTAAAGTTTTAATCAAGAATCAATTAGTATAATTGTGAATAAGGATTGATTCCACGAAGAAATAGGGTATTTTCAAGGTTTTATTCAAATTCGATCAAATCATATAAAGAATTGAGGTGAGAAATTAAGGATTTTAGTAGATTTGGAAAGAAGACTCCAAGACGGCTCTACATAATCAAAAATCACTCGATTTGGTTCAGTATTCGCGGAGAAATCAAGGAGCAAAATCTAGGTAAAAATTTGATTGCGAAGAGAGAGAACTCGATAAAAAATTTAAAACTTAATATAATCTAAGCTTTGAAACTAAAATCTAATGATGCATGATGAAAGATTAAGAGGAAGAATTATAATCTAACCCGAAATCACTCTTGAAATGATACAATTGATTGTCGTATCAAAGACTTTTCATTCCGCATTTTTTCAAACAATATTTGGCATTCAAGAGGTGAAATCTCTCTATTCTTTCGATGAAATCTCACTTTCAACCTCTCCTTGGACGCGGAAATGAGTGTAGAAAAGGAAGAAAGCAAGAGATTCAAGGATTGAGACATTTAAACAGTTTGATTACTCATAATATCGAAGAATATATTTTTCATCAAAGAGAGAGAGACAGTATAAATAGAGTTGAAATTAGGAGTGGTCGTTCGATCGTCTCTTCATCTTTGATCAACAGTTGTATTTAATCCATAGGAGATGAATCGATATTGTTAAGTCATGGCTGTTGGTTCCTCAATGAAGTGTCCAGATTATGTCGCATCATCACATGAAGATCAATCCCCACGTATTGGTAACCGTTTGATCTTCATCGAATGCTTGAAATGATGACACGGGTCCACGAAAGTCTATCAGGCGCATTTAATCTAAGCCGTTATAACTCTTTAGATGAACAGCTAAGATTAAATCATTTTCAAAACACGAATCATCACCCAATCAAAGTGCACCGCATACCCCTTTGAGTAAGTGAAAATCAAGGATAAGATTAAATCATTTCCTTTCATGTCAATCAAACGCTTCAAAGTGTGTCACATCACCAGCGTAAAAGAAAATAGAAACATAGTTCTACATGACAAAAATCGAGGTGGAAAGCATGAATAAATAGTAGAGCATGATAATGGATTAGCTTATATCCTTAAAAGGATGCTTAACCCATGATTAAACAAACACATATACACACATGCGTGACGTGGTGTGTGCATAGGTTGCCACGTGACAATGTGTAATACTCTCCGATGTGTCATTTGCCATGTTAGTACATGATTTTAAACATTTTTTAAAATATTTTTCAATCAAAATAAATTCAAAATAAATCCAAAGAAATCTAGAAAAATTCAAAAATTCTAAAAAAATCATTAAAATTTAGAAAATTCATAACTTTCAAAATAAAACTCCAAATTAATTGAAGTTTATTTTGTTGGATCATAAATTATCTATCATTCTAAAAATTTAAATTTAATAAATAATAAGAGAATAAATTTTTATTTCAAAAATACATCTATTTCTCTTAGAAAATAAAACTAAAAAATAAGATGAGTGTATAAAAAAATATTCTCTTATTATTTAATATTAAAACCCACTTATAATCTCAAATATATATGAGAATAATCTACTCTAAAATATATTCTTTAATTATGCGTAATCATCCCTAAAATAATACATTTTGATATTAAACTTAAAATTACATGAAATGATAGGTATGCACTCAAAGTATGATAACATGCATAAGAATAGAATGTTTTATGTCTTAATTTGTATTAATAATCATATAATTACATGTATAAATTGCATGTTATCAGTAGGCTATTTAAACAAAACCGACCCATTAAGGGTGCCTAACACAATGATAGGCACTTATAATACGTGCCACATGTGGGCCAAACATGCCTACTCCGCCACATGACAACATAAAAGCGTGCATGCCACATTAGCTACCATGTCTGCCCACACTTATTTTTAATGATTTTAATTAAATTAAATAAAAAATAATTTTAAAAATTCAAAAAAATCCCTAAAAATTAGAAATTTTGAATTATGATCTTATTATAATACATTGATCACTTGTCTTTAAACATATATTATAAACATATACGTTCAAGGGATATTCAAGAAGGACATTGAAATACCTAGAAATAATAGTATTGCTTGATATCAAAGATATGTCATAATAGACAAGCATGCTAATCAAAAAGAAGATGATGAGCCAATAATATAAGTCAATAAATTGAAGTGGTAGAGGGATTCAAAAAAAATTATAATATATTGTGTGCCAAGGTAGACATCTTTGATCTATATGCTCCATATTGGATGCCTCTCTCTATCCATTTGTGGGCTCACAAAATCTCTCTCCTTCTCTATTAAATTTATCTCTCTTTCTATCTCTCTCTAATTTTCTAAGTTATAAAAAACTAGGGTTTCTTGCTTAATACTTATTTAGCCTATAAGGCCCACACATTTGGTAGTTGGACGATAGGATAAATATATGATGGCGGTGGATTTTTACAAATAATAACAAACACAATATAAGGACCTTACGGCATAGGTTTTGGTGAACCCATGCAACTATCTTCCATATAACCACCCTTGTCTTCTCTCAACTCCCTAAAATTTGTGTATAGGATAATGGTGCAGAGATCAAAACAAATCAAGGCTACATCCAGTGCTTTATATCACATCTAAGGGGAGGAGGTGAGAACCACACATATATTACTAGAGTTTGGACACGCACACTGCTTGTAGTATTGCATTCAAGGAACCAAATGGTTGTGGATCCAATTTTGTGTAAGGTTTTATGGTCAAATGTTTTTTTCTCTTTTTTTCGTTTCATCTGATTTCGTACAATTGTGGTGATATATAATTTGTTCCCATTGCACATATCAGATTTTATCGGGTGCCGAAGATCCCAATAGTTTCAATGTATACCACTTCATGTCATGATACTATTTCTCAAGAAAATTATGTTAAGTTTCTGTGTCACAAGGACTCATGCTTCTAGTTTATTGATAATGTATCTGAAAGTCCCAATAGGGTGGTGGTTTAACCTAAGAGGGGGGTGAATTAGGTTATATGTTAATTTTAATTTTTAATCTCTACTTTTTCTATTTACTAAGATTCGTTGGTTAATCACTCACTTCTTGTCCTCTCAATGGACCAAATATTATTATACTGGTTGGGGGACCTAATGTCCCTTAATCAAGTCCCGAGTACTATAGACTTGGAGCCTCAATCCTCACCAGATGAAACCTAATCCTCTCACCCCTCAAATGGGTGAAGGACAATGTTCAAATACAAGGGTTTAGATTTGCCCCTTACTGCAAACCTAACACTCACCTTTACCTGTCCCTATGGCACAACCCACTAGGCCTCGACCTCCTCAGCTCTTGGACGCCCTGACTCCCTCAAGCCGATCTCCACGCGATCGCTCGTCCCTTCACGCCCTGTCGTGCCTCTTCCGCTAATGTCGCCGACCACCGGTAAATTGAGACCTCGTCTTCCGGCTTCACTCGGTCTTCCCGCTCCAAAGTCTTGACTCCTTCTCGTCTCAACGAATGAGACCCTCCCGTCCTCCGCATGTGTGTGTGAATCTAAAAGGTGTATACCTAACTGCTGCTACCTAAATAAGTAACTCTTCTTACTAACGATGACTTTCTGTCAAATGTTGACTTTCTGCTAAAGTTGACTTTTTGACTTGAGTTGACTTTCTTGACTTATGTTGACTCTAGTTGACTTTTGACCTAGAGTTGACTTTTTCTTACTTCGATGACTCTGGGTTGACTCTTGACCTAGACTTGACTTTCTATTAAAGGACAATTGACTTTGGGTTGACCTTTGATGACTTTGGTTGACTTTGACTAACCGGGTTGACTTTAACTTGCTAGAGTTAACTTTTTGACTTTTGTTGACTTGGGTTGACTTTTGACCTAGAGTTGACTTTCTTGACTTATGTTGACTCAGGTTGACTTCTGCTAAAGATTTGACTTTCTGACCTCTATTGACTCAAAGTTGACTTCTGTTGACTCGGGTTGACTTCTGCTAAAGATTTGACTTTCTGACCTCTATTGACTCAGAGTTGACTTCTGTTGACTCGGGTTGACTTCTGCTAAAGATTTGACTTTCTGACCTCTATTGACTCAGAGTTGACTTCTGCTAAAGATTTGACTTTTTGACCTCTATTTTCCTCACCGAGATTTTCAAACCCTAATCCTCTTATAATACTTTGGGTTAGATTGAGAGGAGAAATAGTCACAATAATACCCTCAAGGTATTAAAGGTATGTAGAATAAAGTTGTGTATATTGATGAAAATGGGCAAATGGGTAAATGGGTAAATGGGTAAACTAGAGATGATCATACAACTAGAAGCATATAACTGATGATGTGATATGACTCATAGGGATAATGTTTCTTTGAGTATATGAATAACAATGTGAATGAGAGGAGTGTTGTTATTTTCCTAAAATCAAATTCATCCAAACTCCTCAAATAAAGATTAGTAAATTAGTCCAAAATGATCAAGGAAGAAATAATGTATTAATGATATAAATTAATAACAAGATGACAATGGCAATTTAAGATGAAATGCTTACATCAAAACTAGCGCTCTAACAGTATCTTTTATAAGTGAATTTTCATCACTTTGAGAATATGCTAATGTATAGTTTGATTTGAGATTCTGATTACATAAATTCAATCCCAAAGATCTATTTTGACTTCCACATAAGTGAAAGGTGCATGAACTTATTGCATTACATCATGTTATTCTGAAGTTTTTTATTCGAAAATGTTTTAGCACACATTTGCCTCCTTTTGTTGAAATTGGAGTTAAAAATGGTGAAATATGCATGGTTGATCTTTTCTATCGTAAAAAAATATTTCTCTTATCATATTTCTTTGAGTGTACATAGTTTAGACTAGAGCCGAGCATTCTGGAACCAATTTGTAATATTCAAAATGATTAACAATTTATCCTTGCTATTTTTAATTCACTTAATAAGTGACAAGAAAGAAGTCTAAGAATAGAAATATTGACATATTTTTCATCCAAACATAATCTCTAGATTGAAATTTAAGTATAGGAAAAGTTTAGAATTGTTTCTGAATTTTTGTAGATATTTTTAGAATTTATTGTTTTTATTGAGAATTTTGGGGGGGAAATGGGACCATGCTAATGGTACAGCACAGACAAAGAAGCTAGCCAGGGGGAGCAGCAATCCGTAGGATCAAAATGGTCCTACGGACCATGTGGTGCAACATGGTGCCAGCATGCCCTAGTGGTACTTGCATGGTGCACAGGCAGGCGGCACTTAGGCACCCACTCAATGAGAGAGCTATGATCTTTAACCATTGCCAACATTTATTTCCCCTATGATTTTCCATGGATATGATCTTTAGCTTGATATATACCATTCAATATTTTAGACCTTGAAAAATGTGGGATTATTTATTTTGATGGATTGACGCGCATATCTGATTTCAAATCACGAGACAAGTGGCTTAATTCGAATTCATAATTCGGATTGACCAATGACCTTATATTTTCTTGAAGAATTTTTTTCCATCTGAAAAATCTTTCCTGTATGAAAAAAATATATTTACCCAGAATGAGCACGAAATGGCCGGAAGACGACAGGTGATGAAGAGAGATGTGGAAGTTGCATTCGTCTTAGTGAGAGATTGGGCGAGCAATTTCTTGAGAATTTCCGCAAGATTCAATCATTTCCTCGGTGATCAGTGCCATCTGCTTTAATAGACAAACACGATAATTAGACATCGCATTCATTAATTATCAGAAATGAGGATGGAAAATTCAAATCATGAAATGGAAGAGGAGAGATAAGAACTTAATTTATTTAAAGAAATATAAATCTTAAAGAGAGATGAGTATGGAATGAGGGAGAGAGATAATTCAGAAGGATGTAGTTATACTACTTAAAATCAACATAATCAAGAGAGATTGATGCGAGAGAGAGAGAGAAATGTAAGGGAGATATTCAATTTTAAGGAGATATTGAGTCAGAAACTGCTCACCAAGTCTCTCTTCTCTTTGCTTCGACCAGGGCATTCAATTGAACATGCAGACGTATCTGAAAAGAACTGGAGTACTTTGTGGTTCCATCCACTTTTGTTTTACAAGATCTGTACCAACAGATTGTGAGAATTTCGAATTCTGGCTATGGTTCATAATGCAAGTGATCTGCTCCCATCCATTGTTCAGAAAAAGGCGTGTTCACAGCTGCCAAGATCTCATTCCAATCCTAAAATCTCTTCCGATACGATCCAGGAAGAACAAAAAATCTAGCGAGCAAACATTGATAAATCATTTTTCATCAGAGATCTGTGATTTAGTTATTCATGAAGCAAGAAGAAGAAAGAAATTGAGGCAAGCAAGCAGTCACGGCCCATACTTTGACCTCACGCTTCACCGAGAGAAACAAATAGAGAAAAATAAGAGGGAGAGGAAGCTTCACCAAATGACAAACAAGTGTAATAAGACAAGCCGCAGGCGTGAACTGTACAAAAGCAGATCCCCTCATTCCACAAGAGAGAGGGAGAAAGGATGAGACAAAAGGAGAGAAACTATCCGAGTTCTGCCCTCACCTGAGCAAAAATCCCTCAAATCTCCGACTAGGAAGGCTAGGAAGGCCTGGGGTTAGCAGCCCTCTCCTTCTTCACGTGCCCCATGAAAGCCTGCCTCCTAATCCTACTTCCTCTTTGAGTGCTCCGGGCTGTGTCCCTGTCGTTGAGAATTTCCTCCAACTCCTGCACCACTTCTTCCATAGTGGGTCTGAACTTGGGCTGCGAAGACAAACACTTAACAACCAAAGCGGCCGCCTTTTGAGCTCCGGAGTTGGAGTACTGTCCCTGGAGACGAGGATCCATAACTCTAGTTAGAAATCTCCTCCTGCTGGAGAACAAGGGTCTGGCCCATTCCACGAGATTGTGCTCTCCGACGGGCCGGTTCTTGTCAATGGCCCGCCGGGCCGACATCATCTCCAGAAGCACCACCCCGAAGCTGTACACGTCGCTCTTCGTCGTCAGGTGACCTGGATGAATAACCACCTGGTCAAAGCCAGACCTCGGTCATGGTTGAAAGTCAAAAGCTTGACTAACCTGTAGCCAGGTATTCCGGTGCGGCGTAGCCGTATGTGCCCATGACTCGGGTGGACACGTGGCTCTTGTCGCCGGTGGGCCCGTCCTTTGCGAGCCCGAAGTCAGAAAGCTTTGCATTGTACTCCTTCATTTCAAGAGCGGGAATTCAATAAATGAATGATGATCGCAACGATGACTAATTGAGAATGAGATGATGATGATGATGATGATGATGTTGGTGGTGACGATGACGATTTATAGGGATAATTGAGTTGAGCACGCTTGATGGTCTGAAATCATGGTACACGCCGATAGCCAGAGGAATATTAATGACAGCAACAATAACGATGGTGATGACCAGGATGAGGATGATGATGAATGGAAATAACTGGGAAGGGCAAATCTATGTACATGTCGTAATACCCAAGAACATGAAATGAGGATGGTGATGATGGAGAAAATGAAATGGAAATTACCGCGTCGAGGAGGATATTGGATGCCTTAAAATCGCGGTAAATGACCGGATTCTCAGCACCGTGCAAAAAAGCCAGTCCTCTTGCCGCTCCCAAGGCGACTTTCACTCTCAAATTCCAAGATAGAGGCTGACAGTACGATCCTCCTGTAGATCAACAACCTTTCAGCTCAGATTCATGACAAAATAAATGTAAACATTTTGAATACTGCTTGGAGACAGTTTAGAACAATACGGATTAAAGGATATTCTGGAAAAGATTGAATCTTTATAATCATGATCGTAACGATCAATAGGTCCCCATGATCATGGCTCAGTAAAACCATCTTTATGTTTCTCTATACTCTCTGTAAAAAGCAATGAGGTTCATTTTCAATCTGGGACTTCAGATCTGTCTGTATCCAAGATCCGGTGAGACAGATTGAAACTTCAGCGACCCTTGGATCGAATCATCGACATTAACTCATTGGATAATCTCATTGCCAACAAAATTAAAAACTAAAAAAATAAGTAGCAGAAGAAAGCATTTACTTCTAAAGAGATGATTCTCTAAGCTTCCCCTGGCCATGAACTCGTAAACAAGAAGCCGATGCTCATCTTCTAAGCAGTATCCGAGCAACTTCACCAGATTTGGGTGGTATAATTGCCCGAGATAATTCACCTCAGCCTGAAAATTTCAAGATATTAAAACAGAAATTGAATTTTTTAGACATAATTCAACTACTTACCAGCCATTCTCTATGACCTTGAAGACCTTCATGATTAAGCCTCTTCACAGCGATTACGATTCCAGTTCCGGGTTTCACCGGCGAAAGAGCATGTTCATCGATCCAACCTTTAAATACGGAGCCAAATCCCCCTTCTCCGACAACACTATCAGGCCGGAAATTCCTCGTCGCGCTTTTAAGTTCGTTAAAAGTGAAGCTCTTGAGATTCGTCGACTGCAGAATTTCGCCTTCGCTCCGGGAAGTGGATGGCACGGACGAAGAAGAAAATCGACTGCTGATTCCGCTGTTCCCCACCTTATCTCTTGAATTATTCCTCGAATTTCCATCTGCTTCAATCGAATGATCATCAAATCAAGCAAATTATACTTTTACGGAAAACGTGGAGACCAAACCTGGAGTGCTGTGGAAGGGAGACTCTGCCTTGATCCTCACACCGAGGCAGTTCCCCATGGATTGGATCCAACCACCGCACCCGAGTCTCTCTCTCCCCTCTTTCTCTATAGAGAATTTTGAGAACACGTCCCTCTAAGCGACTAGAGGACGATAGAAGGCGACTGCGACGCCCGTGGACGAGGTTGCAAAGAGAAAATCGCTCCTTGTTCACACTGTCTGGATCACTTAATTGAAAATTTAAGCCATGCTGATGGAATCCGAATTCAGCTCGTTTGAACGAAATTGGAACACGAGGAGCAGAGATCTTTTGATCCTTCCTCTTTCTAGAAGGCGGAAGGATGCTTCTGGCTGCGAAGGACTTCGCGGACACGGTGGGTTCTACTTGTCAAAAGTCAACTTCAATCGCAGAGCTTATCCGACTCATACTACCGTTTTCCTGTGAGATCACAGCCGTCCATTCGCATCGGCACGACAGCAAAGTTATGGGAGTAATCCAATCGACGGTCTAGCGCGCGACACGTCGATAATCCGCGCGAACGATCCGTGGGTCCCGCGCAGCGTCAATTTTGACGAATTTCTGAAAAATTCAACGGCGGCATAGGGGAATCGCTGTTTGACTGATTTTGTCTCTGGTGCCCGCATGACTGTACCCACAAAATATTATTAAAAAAATTCGTATGGTGTGAAAACTAGAGAGAGAGAGATGGAAGATCAACGGGTAAACGGCAAAAATCTATAGGGAAAATATTATTTTAAATCAAAATGTCAAATACTTAGTCAACTTTGACCGGGCACACGAACAAGGGGTCTCTTTGATGGAGTTGGGTTAGGTTTGACCATTTCGTTCCTTTTGACTAGAATGTAAAATAATATTATAAATTCGGATAGAAATAGTCAAAGAGAGAAAATGGGACTAACCGCTTCATTTCATTATAATATTTGATGGGAACTTTGAAGTTCCCATTAAGAAGAGAAACAAGAAGTGATCGGTGAAGCAAAGCCCTAATCAACGTCGCCGTCGTCTGTTTGAAACATCTCATGACATCGGTGAATCATTGAATCGACAATATCAAATAAGGAATACTTTTGAAAATTAAATCATAATATTTTTCAAGTACTTTATTACATTTCTTAATTTTTTTCGTTAAAATATATTATATTGGATTGACAAGATCCAACACCATTTTTATTCCTTATAATGTCAAAGGTGACGTGGAACGACTATGAGATGATTTTAGCCCATTTTTTCCCCCTCTCTTTCTTGAATTTCTTTCTCTTGCCCGTAGCTTTCAACCCGACGATCCCAAAATCCTTTCTAGCTAAAGCTCTATATTTGCAAGTTGGTGGGTGTTTTGTATAGAGGTTGGGTTTGTCGCAGTTTGCATTGTTCCTTATCCTCTTTGAGTTTTTAGACCTCTCTTGTTTGTAGTGATTGAGCACATTGTACATTTAGTGAGGTTGAATATATCAAGTAGATTTTACCCTAGCTTTAGCTTATTTCCATCATGATTTATTGATTCACTCAGTCAATGAAGAGAGAGCATAGTTATCTGGTTGAGAGAAGTTGAAAGAGAATTAGCAATTGGTAGTAATGTCTTAGGGTTTCAAGGTTATCATCTCATGAAATCATATATTTCTCTACTCAATAACCCTCTTGGAAATCAAAAATTTATCAAATTAGGTTCCATCCATTTCATCAATGTGTCCCTTTAAAGATTCAAGTACCACAATCATCTTGTGACTCCCCATTGTCTAACCAAATGCTTCCCAATAGTTACCATCGTTACCATCATAAGAAATAATTATAGTCTTATAAGCAGTTTATAACCATTTCTTAGATATCCCATTTTGAAATGTCGATAAATATCATACATTACCTTTCCTCAAGCAAATATTTATGTCAATCAAAATTTTCCATGAGAGGAGCCTATTGAATGGTATGACAATAGAACACAAAGATGCACTAGGGTATCATGAGGATTAGATGAGGAGGCCATATACATTGTTACATAATACAAAAATGAAAATGTAGAGACTATTGTGATCAACATAAATTTTATACTCGCCTATGGTTGGAGCATAGATGAATACGTGCTCTGCTTGGAACATAGAAAGCTTAGATGAGATAGTGGACATCGCGATGGGATATGATGTTCAATAGGTTCTCAAGATGTAAATCAAAATATCGAATAGAAAGGAAGACATTGAACCAGACATTAAAAATATTGAGGCACCAAGAACCAATGATCTTATCATCTATTATAGAATCAAAGTACATAATTATATGGTTCATTAAAGGAGTTCTCAAAGTATTGACAGCCTCTAGTGGTGTCCACATAATCGATAGATGATTAAATCTCCTCTTCAACGCTCTTCACCGAGAGAGAAATAGAATGAAGGAGATAATTTCTCATAAATTTTGCACGAGCACCTTAAGTTGTGATCATTCTCCCCTAATTTAAAGGCATTGGTACATAAAATTTTCACAAAACCCATCAAAATTATGTAAGAGAGCTAAAAAACTAAGAGAGGAAAGAGAAAATCAAAGTTTTCTCTTTTGAATATCTTTAGGGTTTGAGGGATAAATTCATCTTCTCCTTAAAATAGAAAAATTTTCCTACTAAATTTTCATATTAGAGGCAGTGACTATAGAGAGGGTGAAAAGATAAACATGCCCATAAAATATTATCTCAAAGATGCTTCTTGATCATGAGATACCATGATTTTAAGATGGAGCATCTTTATTCATTTGATCAAGATCAAATGCATTAGAATGAGAAGAAATGAGATAATTCTCATAAGGCTTACACGTGCACCCTAAGTTGTAATTGTTCTCTGCCTATGTATATATATTGGGCATGTGAACCCTTCACAAAAATCCTTACAATCATGTTTATATTCACCAATGTACATAAACCTTATTTGTGTGTTCCTCTAGGTCCATATATCTCGCTAGTTAATAACTCTATAAATCTAATAATGTCTTATTGGTCAAACTTATTAGTTATCTATATTAACATAGATAGAATAATTAAGTAATGATCAATTTAAACCGAATGACTGATAGTTACATGTAATATTTACTTGGAATTATTTGATTCTCGGTGCATATTAAGGCACAATTCATATGTTTTTTATACATGTTATCGTACTTGTAGTACATTTTCGTTATTCTATGCAATTTATTTCAAAAATCTCAAAATGTATCATTTTAAAGGATAATCATGCAAGAATTATGAGTTTAAAATTTAAAGTACATTAGCCTCATTTTCATTTGAGATATGTTGAGACTTAGAGACATAATAATAAGAGAAAAATATTCTCGTATATATTCTAAAATTATCTAATTTTAGTTTTTAAGTAAATTTAGTGTATTTTAGAGTTAAATATTTATTATCTTATTATTTTTTAAATTAAATTACATACAATGGTAGATTATTTAATTATTGATTAAAAAATAGATTAAAAGGGGTCGTAATTTGAAAGATATGAATTTTCTAAAAAAATTTAAAATTATATTTATTTTTTAATTTTTATGATTTTACTTTTTTTATTTTTAGTTTAAATATATATATATATATAAAGGTTTTTCTATGTGCACATTGGCGTAGCAGATGACATGGCATGCGTCCTTGCATGATAACACGTAAAACTTATAAGGACCCCACTGTTGGGATCTGAGGTTGATAACTTTCCAAAATTTTAATCAAAACATCAAATGCAGTGGAAAAACATTGAATCGGACATTCAAAATACCAAGCCACCGAGAGCAGATGATCCTATCATCTAACACGTAAAACTTACAAGTTTTCTTGAAGGAGTTCTTGAAGCTATTCAAGTGTCTAGCCTCTATCGGTATTCACACGGTCTCCAGATGGTTGGATCTCCTCTTCAAACCTCATCACCATGAGAGAAAGAGAAGAAATGAGAGAATTCCCACAAGGCTTGCATGGGCACCTTTAGTTCTGGTCGTTCTCCCCCTATTTATAGACATTTTGAATGAGGTTTTTTCATAAAAACCGTCATAATTATGTCTATATCCACCAACATCCATAAACCTTATGTGTGTGACCCTCTAGGTCCATATATCTCACTAGTTAATAACTTTATAGACCAAATAACACCTTATTGGTCAACCTTAATTAATTATCCACATCCACATATAGATTAATTAATCAAGAATCGATTTAACCCAATCGATAGGTTGAGTTGTCAGCCTGTTGGGTGCCAAGCTACACCACATACACTAGGAGATATGGAGTATGTAAGAACTCACTTATGGAACCTTCCCGTCATCGATTACCATGTATGTATAATCCTTTATCCACATTAGACTCATGAATGACTTAAGGTATGGTCAACTGTCAAACCCTAATCGGTCACTCAAGTTAGTACTGATGTGTGTAGAAATCATCGAGAACTCCTTCTTTGATATTCCTTGGCCAAGGATTTCATCGCATCTCATTCCTTGAGTCAATCTCTTCAAATACCGAAGGTGGATGATCCCATCTTGATCACACAATCATCTTCGTGGACTTTATGCCGTATCCAATATATGACGTTTTAGATATCCCGTGACTAGGGATTCGTAAGTCATAATCAAAACACAATCATCCATCCATAAGATGTCTTTGGTGTCTCATGTCAAAGGATCATGATAACATGCAATCTTAACATAATAAAACATGATTATTAATACAAATTAAGGCATAAAACATTCAATTTATATGCATGTTATCATACTTTGAGTGCATTTCTATCATTCCATGTAATTCTATGTTATAATCTCAAAATGCATTAATTTAGGGTTAATTATGATGAATTAAAGATAATTTTTTTTATAACCTATCTTTACTTGAGATTATAAGTGGTTTTTAAAGTTAAATAATGAGAGAAATCATTTTTATGAACATTCATTTAATTTTCTAAAGTAAAAATCTTAAAGAAATGAATGTATTTTTGAATTAAGAATTAAATCTCTTGTTATTTAAATAATTTGAATTTTTAGAATGATAGATAATTAAATTTCAGATCAAATGAAAGAAATTTGGATTAATTTGGAGCTATATTTTGAAAGTTATGAATTTTCCAATTTTTAGGGATTTTTCTAGATTTTTCTGGAATTTTCCAAATTAATTTTTGATTTTTAAAGAATTTAAAATGATTGAAAAAAAGGGCAAAAAGGGGGTTGATTTTCGTGCGGGTCCCACGTGGGTGCGACGTGGCAGAGCCACGCGGGCCCACGCGAGCGCGTGCGTGGCGCAGAGGTGACATGTAGACGCATATTTATATTTATCATATATAGTGTTTTATAATATATATAGCTCTTCAGATTATCGGAAGACAATTTATTAACCCTCTAAATCAGTGGACATTATAAACCCGTCGATTCTCTTTAATTTTATCCGAGTGGGACTATGTTCACTTGTGTTTTAAACATTTCAGGCGACGTGGCGGCATCACAAGCGTCGGATCAAAGGCGCGACGAATGACACGTGTGGATTGCATGGACACGAGGTCCATGGATCACAGATCAAGCACGTGTCTTAAAACATCATTATAACGACCACGATTTCACGCGCGGAAAGGCATTACGATCGTCAAATCGCGATCCAACGTGCGTAGTTTGATGCGTTTTATAACGCATATCGCGAGGATTCATATGGAGCGTCCATCCGCGATCTAACGGCCATGATATGTTCATAACAGTTCATTTTGATGCGCTTAATCCGGACCGTTGATGAGGATTAAACGCATCAATCAGACGGTTACGCCCAATTCGCCTATAAAATGAGGCGTTCTTCGATTTTTGTAAGACATTCTCGGAGGATTTCGCTCAATCGACCTATCTATACACATCTATCCTTGAATCTCTCTTTTCTAATCTCTTCTAGATCGATTCCGCATCCACGGAGTGATTAAAAGTGAGATTTCATCGATCGATCAAGGAGAATTTGTCTCTTGAACACCGATGTTCACGTTCAAATTCGCGGAATGAATAGCCGTCGATCTGGCGATCAATTGGATCGATTCGATCATTATCTTGGGTTAGAAATCATGTTTTCCCTCTAATATATCGTCATGTATCATCAATTTGTAATTTAGGATCTTAATTTAGGTTAATTTAGTCTTTAATTTCAGTTTTCAATCTTCCGATTTTCAGAAATTTCATCCCACTTCGCTCTTTGATTTCTCCGCGATTACTAATCCAAATCGAGTGATTTTTGATTCCGTGGATACATCTTTGAGTTATCTTTCTAAATCTACCATTTTCCCTAATTTTTCACCTCAATTCATTGTCCAATTTGATAAATTTCTAAAAGATATCTCGAAAATACCTTAATTCCCTGTGGATTCGACCCTTATTTACCATTATACCCTTCAATTCTCTATTAAATCATCAAATTGGTAAGTTCGGAAATATTTTTGACACGAGACCGTCTTGAAATCGACGACCTCGCGGTCCCATCTTGTCAGATCACATACACAACCATGACATGAATCAACCTGATTGACAGTTAGGTATAATACCATTCAGGGACTCATACAGATCAATTCAGTGAACTCTTTCTCCAAAGAGCACCCACTATCTATCCGTAGTGTATCCACACCGATGGCTATAGGATCAACCATACTCATCATATGAGATGGATTAGATAGTGATATTCTTTCCGGATAATTCGATGTCCTTCTCGAATATCCCATGAATAGGAATGTTTAGAACATATGTTTAAAGACTAGTGATCACTTTATTATGATCTCATCGTAATTCACTTAGTCATTGCACATGCTCATGGACTTCATTGCAAACATCACACAAGAATGACAATGAATAAATTTCATTTTAATGAATATAAACAAGATACATGAAAGTGTGATTGGCTTATAGGCCACATAATATCCATCACCCACGTGGTACATATTAGGGACTAGTATTATTAAGTGGCCTTAATGGGTAGATTTTAGTTAAACTCAATCCCTATCCTATTTGTGGCTTCTAAATGCCATTGATATTTTCAATGTGAGAGTATTTTTATCTATTTGTGCTCAGGTGACTAATATACTTTTTTAGCTTGTTTATATTTTAATTTCAGGTGATATGATACAAAATAAAACTAAACAATTATCTAAATGACAAAAATTTCATTCAAAAAACAGTTTACTATGAAAAAGATAAAAATATTTGAATTTCAAGAATTTCCGTTGTACTTTTTTGAAGCTTTATTGATATTTTAGAATTTTTAAAGGATTTTCTAGATTTGTTTTCAAATTTTTCAAATTTTTTTAGAGTTTTCTAACGAGCTTGCTGATTTTCTTGGATTTATCTGGATATCTAGGAATTATTTTGATAAAAAAAGGATTTATTAGGCATGGTTGACGTAGGAGCATGATGTGGTAAGCACGTACATATTACACAACAAGGCAATGTCATGCAACGCCAAGTCAGTGCTTGTGTGGTGCCATCAAGTGAAGTATTAGTTCTTAATCTTTGTGTTTAATATTTAATAGCCCTTAATGGGTCTTTAAATTTAAATAAAAATTTATTTTAAAATTTATAAATATGGGATTAAGTAACTTTGAAGGGACACTTGGGACCTCCAAAATTTCACGATCCCATGGACTAGGTCCACACACTTGTTGTGATGAGTAGATGTGCAACACAGGGCAACACATAGATCGTCACATGCGTGGACCATCAAATCAATGCACCAAATTTTCTTTTCTCTCTATCCTCATTTAATGTCAAATATCACAATTTCACGTGGCGCAATCTTGTGCATTCTGCACTTTAGAAAGACGATCCAATGGTTACCGCTCTTTCTCTCTCCTTGTGACCAATCATGCGTTGACATGTGATGGAATCTTGAGCCTCCCAATCAAGATATGATTAAATCTAATGCTTAGCGATAAAAACATCAATGACCATAAATGCTCCAGGTTAAAATCATGATATCTCATGATCTAAATGGAGTTTGATTGTCATTTCGTGCTTTTCTTATGGTGACTAATTTAAATTTTGAAGCAAACAAATAGGATTGTTTAACATTTCTTTTGTGATTTTTAGCATTGGCTAGTGGAAAGAAAGAGAGCACCCATCGACCGTTCATCATATACCAAACATCATTTTTAGTGAGTTTCTCTATTCATCCCTTGTGTAGCATGCAAGTTTCCAAGTCCATGCAAGGTGTATGGGCTCTTGAAAGGGCGATTGATCTGAGAGCATTGCTAGATTGATTTTTTTATTGTTAATCTTTAGATTGAGATATTTTTATTTCAATCTTTTCTATTTTCTCCATATTTTCAAAAAAAAAATTCATGTTTCAACCTTAAATCACATTTCCATCATCTAATCTATAATTTTTTTATCTTCGATAGGAGATCGGAAGTCTTTTACTAGTTTATTACATCTTTTGTATATGTTTCCCTTTTTCATCGATCATTTTCATTTACTTAATATAAAAAATACCTAAAATAATCCTTCATTCCAATATTTCAACTATTCTTCTTTTGGACTAGACCTCAACTCACTACTATTCTAAATTTAACGATCAAATTCAAAGAGTTGAATATATTTTTTGATACGTAATTTCGTGTTTATAACTATCATGATTTGACGCTCATTACTTATTTTTATAAGGACATCAATATTCGAGATTTAGGTACTTGCAAGTATTTTCTAGGCATTGAGTGAGATTTAGGGTTGCCTATGTAAATATGTGTTTGACATACTCGAAGAGACCACTTGGTTGCAAAACCCAATCATCCCCCATTGATAGTAAACGTGACTTTGGGATTCTACTTCTCCCTTGCTTGGAGATGTCCACGGTCATCATCACTCATTGGGAACTATATGCTTCATGGCCCGTTCAAAATCTCAAAATTTGTTGTTCTTTTACAAGGCTGGCTAAAAATGGAATTGTATTCTATCTCAAATGCTTGATCTAGCAACAATTTTAGAGGGTAGTCCTCTTGATGCAATTAGCCAATTCAGAATGGAAAATAAATAATATTTCAGACGGGAAAAGCTCATAAATCACGTGCTTCTAACTCTTAAGAATAGAGCAAGGATTGTCGTTGCTATACATTTTGAGTGCAATAATTACTATAATTTTAATAATGTTACAGGTGAATCAGAACTTAATTCTTAGATTATGTCAGGAGATGGTTGGTGCGTCAAGGTCTTAGTTTCATGTGGGACATATCTCCTCCTCAATCATGATCTCCTCTTAGCCTATCCATTATCAAATGCTTTTAATATTTGCATCGATCAAATGCTTTTATAATATTTTTGACCCTCAAAATCTTACTTAGAATTTAAAATTTATGTTGACTTGGGAATTTCATGGATGTAACGAGTAGAGCAACGCACGACCGCCTTTCTTCATTTAACCGATCATGTCGAGACATTCCTTCACACCAAAGTCATTTGGCCTAGGTACATCATTTTCCACATCACAGCTCTAAAGAATGATTTTTTTGTCAGATTGGGCTCATCCATGTGGATTCTGGTCTCAACATAATCGATTCTACAATTTGGTGTCCATGAATGTCAGGCCCATCCAATTGGACCAATAAATTATATGCTTTACGGCCCACTTCCGATCTCAAGCCAGTGATTTTCCCTCCCTTCCGACAACGTTTCCCGCTCCCCTTCAAAGTTGACGGTTGACACCACCCACAGCTGAAGAAACCCTAGGGGCTGCTTGCAGTTGCGGACACATGGCTGGACAATCTGATTTACACCTCGCGATGTTCTCTGCGCCTGAGGTTGTCCCTTGATTGTGTCATTTTTCATAATTCTGTCTGGATTACGAATTTGCGCGGAAAGGCTTGCGGATATTTCTGTCTTGACTTGGGATTCTTTTGATTCCTGACTCAGGTGGAGTTTCTTGCGGAGGACGAGATGGTGGAGATTGTTCCCAATGTGCGAATGGGAGCCCTTCACATGATTTGCGTAATGCTCCCGAGAACATTTTTGCCTCTTATTTTCTGAGTTTTATCTTTTTTTCATAATTTTTTGGGGCGTAATGTTGTTATCAGGGAGATTTCGGACCTTTTCTCCCGTTAATTCCGTTGAAAGTTCCGCTCTGGTTGGCTGTTTCCATGAAAAAGCGGGGAAAATGTGCCATTAGACCTCCTGGATGGTTGTCAGTCGGTGAGAAATCCATCTACTCATTTGACCAATAATCATCATTTAGCCCTTTTATTGTCTCTGAATTCTACGTGCACATTCCGCAGAGTTTTTTTTTTTTACATTTTCCTCTTTTTATTGCCTGACAATCGCCATTATGTTAGAAATCCATCTCCTGCATCTGACTCATCAAATGATTTATTCCTCTGATTTGGATCAGAATCATTTATGCTCATTCCACGCAGTTTTATACATTTTTTCCTTTCGTCAATGAACAATTATTATTAGAGCGATGTTATAGCGATGTTATAGCGCTTTGATTGCACAGGAATCATCTATGCGTGTTCCACACAGTTTTATACATTTTCTCTTTTCATTAATGAACAACTATCATACCGGTGATACCTGTTATTAGACAACTTGACGCAGGTCTTGGAGGCAGAACGCGAGTCTCCTAGAGAGTTTCAAGCGTTACCTTTCCACTATGTTGAAATCTCAAGGCTTTTATTTGATCAGTACGAATCACACGAAAGTTCATTCTTCATTTTTCCTTGTGACTTATAGAAATCATCTCATATGCAGTGCACGTGATGACATCCCTGATATGTACATGGTATGCATGCACATGCCGTTCAGAATTCTACTCACTTGTTTTTGGGTATGAGTTTTGATATGTTTTCTTGCAGGTGAGATCTTTGATCGAAGATATCAAAGATGTGCGCTTCCACAAGGTTGAAACTGGCTTAGAGACAATATCTGGTCGAACACATGCTGTTAAGGTATAATCTTTTCATTTCAATGCTGTGTTGTATTTTTTTGTGCATATCAATATTTGACCATGAAATTGATGACATTGATGCATCTTTAATATGATGACGATGATTCTGCGTGATAATTCCACGTATCTATTAAATATTGATGCCATTGATCCATCTAGTATATGACGATGATGGCTATGTTGGACAATGACAGTAATCTGTAATTCAATGATGTCGTTGATGCATCTTTCATTCGATGATGATTATCTAGCATAATCCTATTGATGTATCTTTTTACTTGAAATATGTGCAATTGGAATTCACTTTACCATTTTTAAACTATTGAGATTTTACCTCCACCTAGTAATACATTTTCAATTTCAAAAAAAAAATACATTTTAATTTTAAACACTGTGAAGAGTGCTTTATAAACATACCCTTAGATCATGCAGAAATTATTTGGGATTTTCTTGGTCTGTACTTCATTAAAAAAGAAATTTCTTTAGGTTTTTAATATAGTTAACATTAACGGTTGATTTGAAATTGCAGCTGAAAAATCTGTCAGCAATGGAGGTGAATATTGTACGCCCATTTCTGGTGAGAACGTTGCAGGCATTTTATAAGCATGATAGCCCTGAGATTATTCAACAACCAGGGTCATTATACAATAAAAAGGCCAGTGGCCGCGATCGAGGTCCCAGAGTAAGATAATTAATTTATGCATATGAGTTTTTATTTAAACAGCACTTTTGGATAGTTCTTTTTATTTTTTATGTTCCTAAGAAGTACATGGGTTACTAGGGAATGGAATTTCCTGTCATTGTCCTGTCTATGCTCTGACTGTTGGCTGGTTTTGATCTCCTCTCTCTCTCTCCCCCCTGGTGGAATTGACTTCCACCATCCCCCATATTTTTTTGCTCTCTCTCCCCTTCCCCCTGGAATTGATTTCCACCCTCCCCCACAATTTTGCTCTCGCTCCCTCCTCTTCCCCTGGAATTGATTTCCACCCCCCCGCCACATTTTGCTCCCTCTCCCTCTCCCTATCTATTCCCCACCCCCATCCTCCCCACACACACACACTCACACAACACAAACAAAATGGAATTGACGTCCTCCCCTCCCATATTCCTTCTCTGTATCTCCCTTCTGTAATTGACTTTCACCATCCCCCCATATTTTTTTGCTCTCTCTCTCCCCCTTTCCCCACGGAGTTGATTTCCATCCTACCCCCATATTTTGCTCTCTCTCTCATCTTTGAACTATCTTTCACCCTCAACCCACGTTTTTTCTTTGTGCTCGCATCGATTCCCCACCTTTTACTATGAAATTTTAACTAGTCCAACTTGCGTGGGTACAGCCTCTGACTGTGACCGGAAGCTTCTTGTTTATTCATTATCTTGTTTATTCATTATCCACCCCCTATTACATCTTAAATTTCCCCCTCGATGCTTCAACTGAATTTTTTTTTTCGAAGAAACATGGAGGACTTGTACCCTTTTATTTTCCAGTTTAGTCGATACTGTCTTCAATTTTGAATTAACCAAGTTTCTCCCTCTAACTTGTCCATGGTTCATTTTTGTTTTCAGCGAGATCTAAGGCCACGGTAGGCTCCTCAGGCTTCAGAAAACTCTCTCTCTCTCTCACTACGCCATCTCTCGAAGATCTAAGCTGATTTTCACAGGAAAGTCAGAAAATCATGTGATTTTTAAGAGATGAAGTAGAACATCATGTGATGTAGTCGTCATAAATTCCTGTGGTTTTTACGTAACCTATTTCTCGCGGCTGCCGTTTGTCTTATTTATCATTGCCTTTCTCTCTCTATCCTTCATCCCTGCTGTGAGACAAAAGGGAATATGTGTAATTTAACTATTTTTAGAAGTCGAGAAAAAAATTGACGTTCAAGGAAGATAATTTCTTCAAATGAAATATTAAATTAAAAAAATGAAATATTTCGAAGATTTAAAAATTGATTAGGGCGACATTGTAATATTATTTATCAAAATCAGTTATTTATTGTTTTGGAAAGTTGAGGATAAAATTTTGCAGATAAATTGAAGCGAGGAAAATATTAAAAAAAATAATGAGCTTCTGAATTGATATCTGTTGAACATTCATATTTCAAATACTAAAAAACTTGATATTTCTACCTCTTTTTAAAAGACTCCTAGGGAAAAATCTTTCTAATAATGTTTAATTGTATATCAATTTTCTTTTAAAGGACTGGATTGTAATATGGCAGTACCGATCGCAATTCCGAGATCTGACGGGGGGACCTGGAGAACGGTTTGGGAGGAGAGCATGGAGCAGAGAGTGAGGAATTTCTTGCAGCCCACGAAGGAGGCGGAAAAGCGAATCGCCAGCATTCACGTGGCGCCGCATAAGCCCGGTGTATCGCCTAGCTTCTACGAATCATTTACTGTACGAGGCACACGAGTTGAAAGCGCGGATCACGGTGTCATCCGCTGCTCCTTCCGCGTTGCACCTGGCTACACCGTGAGCTCGAATTTATTCCTCTTGGCGTTTCATTGATTCCCTGTTATTTATTTCCTTTTTCCTGGTCGCGAAACTTCAATTTTATTCGATGTTCTAGCTTTTTGCTGTTACTCGGGATAGATTATCGTCTCAAAATTTGAATGAGTTTTTGCCGTTTCCGTCAAGGTTTTGATTTTCGATCGATCTTGAATTCGTCCGTATCTCGAATATTTAAAATCGATTATTTTTCAGGATTCAGATGGGAACTTATCTTCTGGAGCCATCGCAAACCTCGTTGATGAGCATGGCGGAGCGGTCCTCCTCACCAATGGTCATCACACCAAGGTCTCGGTCAACATCTCCATCGCCTACCTGTCGACTGCAAAGCTTGGTGTAAGAAACTAAAGTTTTCCTGAAATTGAGAGCGTTTATAATTCAACTGAAGTTTTCTACCCAAATTAAGCTTATTTCGATAATTTGTACAGTGGATCGCAAGCATTTTGAAGAAAGAAATGGCCTGCTTCTCCTTTATTGCAGACTTTATATTTCATACTTTGTATTAGAATTTCTATTACTACGTAGATTTCAAAAACCACGTGGAAGATGCTCTAATACCATGCGGAGTTAGAGTCTTGAGCAATGTATGTGGGGTAAGGACATGCTACACATGACTAAAATCTACCCCAGATATACTCTAATTTCTAGACCACCTTTACATCTTAGATGCAATCTTGCCTGTGGCCATTTACCCGTAAAATGAACTTGAAGCTCTTCTCTTCCATCTTCCTCTTTGGTTATGAATAGGATGAATTGGAGATCACTGCACGTGTGCTGGGGCACCAAGGGGCTTATTCTGGTACGGCTGTTACTCTCAGAAACAAGAGGACTGGAGAGATAGTTGCAGAAGGCAGGCATTCCCTGTTTGGCAAGCTTTACAGCAACATCTGATCCTGTACGTTTTTAAAGTTTCTCACTTTCTCTCTCGTTAATTTTGTTTGTTGTGTATATTTACCCTTGGGGTGTTCTGTGCTTTTCAGATTCTTTGTCTTGAAGCCCATGGCATTGACAAATTGATTCTTGTAAGCTTCTCACTGAAGAGCTTACATGGCATTGACAATTTGAGGTGCGATGCAAATATGACTCGTGCAGTAAACGATTGTTGTAAATATTCACTTAACTCTTTTATAGCAATGAAAGGATGAACGCCAACTTCCACGTCGTTGGGTTGAAATTGTTGCTAAGATTTGTACCCTTAATCGACATTTCTATTAGACTGAATTTGGGCTTAAATTTGTGATTAGTAAATCTAGTTCAGGTTTATTGACAGGGAAACTAGGCGCTTAACTTCATCTTCTCTTTGGCTTTGAAAAAGATGAGAAGCTGTGACTGATTTTGATGTGGATGTTGACTTGAGGATATGGTTAGGTTTTGAATTTCTCTTTTTTTACTTAAATTTATCTGATTCTTAGGTGACTGAATTTTGGAAAATCCGATATAACAGGAAAATGGAGGTAAAGAGAGGTTAGAGAATGGACAAACTCTTCAAGTCAACTTCAATAAGTTGACTTTTCATAATCAAGTAAGATTTGTTGATTTGGATAATCCAAAGCCCTAAATTTCAAGTAACAAAACGAATTCCAAAATTAATAATTGATAAAGATATCAGAAAAAAAAAAAATCCTAACAGGGTTGCCACTCTACCCTGAAACTTTTCAAGCCTTATCTTGAAAGATTCAACGCTTAATAGAATGCCAAAAATTGATTGTAAAATCTTAATTCTAAGTTCCTGAATATCAAGGGATATTCATAACCAATGATGTTAAAAATCTCAAACCAATAAAACAGGATATATTGATTTATTTTATCAGTAAAAGTTCATCGTCATGTGAGATAACATAGGTGCCTTAACTTTAGTAGAATAATGAATTAGTAGTCCACATTCGAGTTGAATTATGAAGGGGCACACTGTTGATTTATATAGTGATGAATTTTCTACCTATTTCAAATGGATGAGTTTTCTACCTACTTATGAATGGATGAATTCATCCCTTTAATGGAAAACTTAATCTAATCGACCACTTTCGCTAAAATTTTGTAACTCATAGATACTTTTTCAAATTTTCAGTTATATATAAACAATCTATTGAGTGATAAAAACTTGAAAATAATTTAAATATGTGCGCCTCGATCAGTAGTGTACTCTTTTTATTATCATTTATTAATTGGCATAAGGTTCTATGCCTTTTTTAAACAAATTTAGCTCTATCTATAGATCCTTGATTTAATGTGTCATACAATCATCATTGATTCTCTCTTTCTTTATTCATCTATTGATGCATTTATTTATCACTGATTTATTTATCTCTTTGTTGAGAAAATTTTTTATGATACTTTGATGAACCTGCTTATCATTAGTTCAATTTTTCCTTGAGGGCATATTTTAATCCAACTTGATGTCTTAGCCTGATACTTTGTCCTCTCTCAATTATTGCCTTCTCCTGTGGTCACACCTCAACTTCTGCCCTCTCTTTTTTTGTGATTATGGAAATCTTCATTCCCCCTCAAGCTGTGGCCCTTTTATCAGGTAAAAAATTGGAAAATAAAATCTCCCCCTCAAGTTCCATTTTTTGTCTTCTAGGTTACCGATGAAAGCTGATTCCCTGTTAAGAACCTGCTTTTGGTGGCATTGTAAAAATCTTTTATGGCTTGACAAGCCCAACATTTTTTATATTTTTATTGGATTATTTGGACATCCAACATTAATTTAACTCGATGAAATTTTAAATAAATCAAGCGTAATGTCAATGAAGGGTCAAGTCCACATGGCATAAGAGTTCAATTTGAAAAACTTGAAAATGGGCCAAATAAGAGGATGGGAATGGGGTTACAATGAGAAATAATGGAGGATTTTATTTTTGAATTGGATGAGAGAAAGAGAGATAGAAGATCACACTAGCAACTACAGAAAAATTGGAAATTATTATGAGAAATTTGGTGAGTATAACTACTCTAATTCCGATAAGCCCTTGATTTAGTAGAAAGCTCACCAAATACCTATATTTTCAATAAAATGAACCAATTAATATCAAATTGAAGCTTGCATTCAAGATTTTTTCAATAAGTCCAAATTCTCAACAAAATTTAGATTGTTGAGAAATTTCTGTAATGCTAAAGAGCTTTTGGAAATCAATCAAGGTTATGGAAATGTTTTCTCAAAGATTGATTAATTGCAAATTTTCCAGAAAAAATATTTATCTAAGAATTAACTCAAAAAATATTCAACAATTGAAGCTCAACAAGTGGAGATCCACGGCTCATAAATAGTTGTATAGTTTCATTGTGGGGCACCTTTTTTTGCTAATTGGTGCTGAAATTTTTTTGAAAGCCTGTATTAAGTGTGACATGAACCTACATAGTCTAAGTTAAGTGCTCCAATGAAATTAAAAGTTATAACCAACCATCGACCTCCACGTCTTCTCCCTTTTGCCATTTTTCACATTTCCTACTATTCCATTTGATGTTTTTGTGCGTTCCACGTTTTTCCTAGAAATCATAGTCCCGCATTCTAGAAATAATATTAACAAAAGTGATCTAATGACTCTTGCAAATTTGAAGGTCTAAAACCCATGCTCGCTGGGTATTATCCACATGTCCTCTCTTCATGCAGCCCTTGGAATCCTTTTTCCCCCTTTGATAATTTTTAAGAGCCTTAGTAAATCTTGAAAATACATAAAATATTGAATTTTTTTTCACTATGCCCTATAAATGTATTTTTTTGCAATTTTTTCATAATTAAACTATTAATTTTTTTTTAAAAAAATTTTAAGGGCTGAAACTAAGCCAAACATGCATTTAGATCTGGGATCATCATCATTTTATTCTGCTCTTCTTCATCCTTTCACACAAGTCTTGCATCCAATAAACTCAAGATAGCATGATTAAAGGACTCCGTCGACACAGAAATGAGTCTAGAAGCGATTGGAAGCAAGAGATTCAAGGATAGTGGTGTCTAGACAGTTCGATTGATCGAAATTATCCAAAAATGCATTACAATGTCGAAGAACATCTCAATTTATAGCCAATTTGGGCGTAACCGTCCGATGAAACGCTTCATCTTCGATCAACGGCTCTAATGAAGCGCATCAATGCGAATTGTTACGGTTAAGTCATTGTCGTTGGATCGGAGATGGACTGCCGAGATGAAGCCACGTCGCGCGCTTTAGAAGTAACGTGCGAAACGCCATCCGTTGGATCTTGATCTAACGCTTCAGATGCATTTTCGTCAGTTTTAATCTCAGTCGTTATAACTCTCTTGATGAACGGCCGAGATTATATCATTTTTAAAATGATTCGCCAACAAGTAATAATACGCCACGTACTCCGCGCCTTTAAGTGACGATCGACGATCACGATTTAATCGCACGATCGAACGCTTCACGTGCTGCCACGTCATCTCCCGCGTTTGATCGTCAATCGTGATTAATCGAACGCCCGAGATTGCGCCATGTCACCTACGCACTTATAAAAATCCAAAAAATCAATTTTTAATTAGAAAATTTGATTTTTAATTTCAAAAAATCATGAAAAATTCAGAAAAAATATGAAAAAATCCCTAAAAATTAGAAAATTCATAACTTTCAAAACATAACTCCAAATTAATCCAAATTTATTTCATTGGATCAGAAACTCAATTATCTATCATTATAAAATTCAAAATATTTAAATAACAAGAGAATAAATTATTATTTCAAAAATACACTCATTTCTCTTAAAAATTATAACTTAGAAAAATAAATGAGTAAATTAAAATTATTTTCTCTTATTATTTAGCATTAAAACCCAATTATAATCTCAAATATAGATGGGAATAATCTTAATCTAAAATATATTCTTAAAAATGCATAATTATCCCTAAAATAGTGCACTTTGAGATTATAACTTAAAATTGCATGAAATGATAGATATGCACTCAAAGTATGATAACATGTATAAAATGGAATGTTTTATGCCTTAATTTGTATTAATAATCATGTATTTGCATGTTAAGATTGCATGTTATCAGGGGTGCATTAGTTTCTTTTGAATATGTATGTTTTCCTAATTATTTTATGCATTTGTTCATTATCTACTCACATCCTCACGTCACTCGTACACTAAATCATTCTGAACCAAACAATTGACACCTCACAAATCAGATTTTTTAAGAAACTCAGCAAGAACTTGATTTGAATCTTAGATTCTTGATTGTGTGCAAGAGAGAGTAGGCCTAGACTGTAATGTCCTCCTACAGTGAGTGACGACGCCGATCTAGAGAGGGAAAAGCTTGATCGGAGGAGAGATTGCTGAAGATCCCTATTGGAGAAAGAACTCGCTGCAAAGATTTTTGAGAGGGAGAAAGCTGCTTCATCTCTAGAGAGAGAGAGCACGTTGAGAGTAAGTCATGTTTAGGGTTAAAAGAAAAAGGGAGCGAGAGTCATTGCGAGTTTTTCTGTGTTTTTTCTTTTTCTTAAATGGTACCTAGAAATAAAAGAAGAAAAAACATCATTATATTTATTAAATAAACTAAAAATTAAGTTGGAAAGATAGAATAAAATAAGAACAAGGACATTAAGTTTAAGTGAAAATTGAAAAAACAAAAATAACATAAAATTGACTACGTAATCAGCTAATTAATGATAACATTTTTCAAAACAAAAAAAAATGGTGAAGCTTATTCTTCATGGTGTATAGGTTTTAGTGTCCATGTTGGTTGTTGCTCGAGCTGTCAGTTCCTACGATCATGAACAAATACCTTCCTCAAACCATTTTGACTTGCCTTAAACATATTTCTTAATAACAGTAACATAAGATAAATCATCAAACTCATGCTTAACTAACATGTTGTATACTTGGTGCAGATTTTAACATTTGATATATTCCAAAGAGAAAGTCAACCTAAGTCAGCCATTATATTTGTAATATCAATTTCAATGTTCAATCCGATGGATATTATGTGCCCTATAAGCCAATCACACTTTCATGTATCTTGTTTATGTTCATTGAAATGAAATTTATTCATTATCATTCTTATGTGATGTCTGTAATGAAGTCCATGAGCATGTGCAATGACTAAGTGAATTATGATGAGATCATAATATAGTGATCACTAGTCTTTAGACATATGTTATAAACATTCCTATTCATGGGATATTTGAGAAGGACATCGAATTATCCAGAAAAAATAACATTATCTAATCCAACTCATATGATAAGTATGACTGATCCTATAGCCATCGATGTGGAGACACTAAGGATAGATAGTGGGTGCTCTTTGGAGAAAGAGTTCACTGAATTGATTAGTATGAATCCCTAAATGGTATTATACCTAATTGTCAATCAGGTTTATTCATGTCATGGTTGTGTATGTGGTCCTTTGACTTGAGACACTAAAGACATCTTGTGGATGGATGATCGTGTTTTGATTATGACTTACGAATCCCTAGCCACAGGATATCTAAAACGTCATAGATTGGACAGGACGTAAAGTCCACGAAGATAATTGTGTGATCAAGATGGGATCATCCACCCTCAGTATTTGAGGAGATTGACTCAAAGGAATGCGATGAAATCCTTGGCCAATATATTAGAAATATCTGAGTAGTTCCCGATGATTTCTACACGCATCAGTACTAACTTGAGTGACCGATTAGGGTTTGACAGTTGACCATACCCTAAGTCATTAATGAGTCTAATGTGGATGAAGGATTATACATACATGGTAATCGATGACGATAAGGTTACATAAGTGAGCTCTTACATACTCCATATCTCCTAGTGTACGTGGTGTAGCTTGGCAATTGACGGGTTGGCAACTCAACCTATCAATTGGGTTAAATTGATTCTTGATTAATTAATCTATATGAGGATGTGGATAATTAATTAAGGTTGACCAATAAGGTGTTATTTGGTCAATAGAGTTATTAACTAGTGAGATATATGGACCTAGAGGGTCACACACATAAGGTTTATAGATGTTGGTGGATATATACATAATTATGAGGGTTTTTATGAAAAAACCTCATACCAAATGTCTATAAATAGGGGGAGAACGACCACAACTCAAGGTACCCATGCAAGCCTTATGGGAATTCTCTCTTTTCTTCTCTTTCTCTCTTGGTGAAGAGCTTTGAAGAGGAGATCCAACCATCCGGAGACCGTGTGGATACCGCTAGAGGCTAGACACTTGAATAGCTTCAAGAACTCTTTCAAGGAAATCTGTAAGTATCTTTTCTCATACATATTAGATGATAGGATCATCTGTTCTTGGTGCCTTAATGTTTTGAATATCTGATTCAATGAGTTCCGCTGCATTTGATATTTTGATCAAAATTTCAAAAAGTTATTGACCTTAGATCCCATCACAATCTGGCAATGATAAAGTCAAAGCCAATGGACCAAATGACGTGTCAAGAAAAATAAGTAAAATTCAACATAAGGTAAAGTCAAAGGGTCAACCAAATCAGGTCAAAAGTTAACATTCAAAGTCAAATAAGTTAAGGATTAGGTCCACGAACCAATATGACTAATATTTGATGTATTTACTCTTAGAAACTTGAGTTGCATCTTAGATTCATTAGTATAATCAAATACATAAAACAGAAATAAACTCATACCTGAATTCATTGGATGATTCTTCATCTTAAAAATGGAGAATAGTCTCTTGAATATCCCTAGGGTAACTACTTGATCTCTAGGAGAAATGAGAAATCTATCTAGAGGGTTATAAGCATTGGGTTACTCAAGTGGATTATGGCCTCCTATTTATAGAGAGTGAGGAGAGCTTAAGCCTCAAAATCAATAATTAGTGAGCCCATTATTGACTATTAATTGATTTAATTACCTCAACACATAAATAACCTCCACACACATAACTTAATATCTTAATCTCCACATTAAACATAATTGAATCACTTAATGGTAAATAATTAAATCATAGATAATCCATAATAATACATAACTATGTCCACTGAATAGAGATTAAACCTAACATTTACAAGTTAAGTGATTGAGTGATAATGTTCCTCATCTTTCTCACTCTCATTTTTCTTCGTCATAACTTCAACAATCTACTATTTTCTCGCCGATTTTTATTCTCTTGAATTTTCAACTTCGTAATTAAAGCAGTGACTTTATGAGAGTCAAGTAGGAATGCAAAGGTTCAACAAGGATCAATCCACTGATACCACTCACAGGTAAATAACACAGTACTTCTCCGTGAGTCTCCGTTGTTGGAATATTGAACATCATAACCATGAATAGGAATGGAGCAGCATAAGTCCTTGATAGGGGCGTGTAAAATTTAACATATTCTTGAAAGAAATAGGAAAAATCTGAACCGTTCAATCAAATTATGATCAAATCTGATAGAATTCCGACACAAAGGAGTGTCACATATTTTGACAAATGAAGGAAAAATGCCATTTTCTTGCAGAGCCCTTCATAAAAAAATTCCCATTTTCATGCAAAGCCCTTCTATAAAATGGGCATTTTTTTCAATTTGTTGTCAATGTCATATGGAATCGATGGCCTAATCGATGACATGGCTTCTCAAAATACGTGACATTCCTTTGTGTCGAAATTCTATCAGATTTTATTTTAATTTGATCGGACGGTTCAGATCGTCCGGTCCGGTGTTCCTTGTCTGACGTAGACAGGTGGACTGGACGACAAGCCGCTTTTACAAGGGTTATTATCACCAGCTACCCCAACCTTTCCCCCGACCCCCAACCTTTCAAAAAGCTAGTGAGATCTACCCCCAGATGCTGACATGGAAAAATCGGACTCCAGTGTGCATCGACGTGGAGTACACGGCGGAGGCTGACGGGGACGAAAGCCAACTTGGTCGCCACGTCATCAGATGAAGAAAAGTAAATCGCCACGTGAACCCGTAAGTCAAGATTGAGAGCGGCAAGAGAGGGGTAGAGGGAGAGCGGCGAAAGAGGAGCTCTCCTTGGTGGGCAGCGGCGGCGAAGTGGGCAGCGGCGGCGAAGTGGGCAGTCGGTTTCAGCCAGAAATCATATCCGAACTCGTGGGTCTAGTCAAGCGCCCGCTCGATATTCATTTTTCCGGCGACAGACTCGATTTTTCCGCTACCCTGAAGTAAAGATCGTGCGCGGTCGTCGGGAACAGCGGGATCCTCATTAGGAACGAGCGCAGATCCTTGATCGACTAGCACGAAATCGTCGTTCGACTCAACAACGCAAGAACTGTCAGGTTCGGAGAAGACTTAAAATAGAAGGCCACTTCCAGTTGTTCGACAAAATTGCTGGAAAAGGTTAAGCGGTCATCTCAATGGGAATCTTTGCTAGCGGTTTGTGATTTTTTCTAATAAATAGTTCTCTCGTGACATTGCATTTATAACCGGAAAGCAATCGCATCAATACAGTCTTTTCTTTCTTAATCTATCTTCTCCTCTCCTCCTTTCTCTGTTTTGAGTTCTTTCGCTTCCCCTGCTGCGGCCGTCGCCTGATCGAGTAAAATCCATTGGTAAATGCCCTGCGTTCTCCTCTCCGGAGCTTCTAACCTCGGGAGAAGTTCCTCGTTGCACGGGCTTTCAATTTTGTTCTTGTTTCATTAGGTTTTCGCATCCCTTGACCAAGTCTCGCATTTGAGACGGCAATAGAACATTATATTTGAGCAGCTTAATCGTTGGCAGCCACCTTTGGAACGGAGAACCCAGACTCTGCGAGAAAAGGTACTTCATGAGGTTTTTGACTCAGATCGCGGTAGAGAAGGTATTCAGCTTCGAAGTCATGGAGACTGAGCTCCGCCGTTTGGTTCGTATGATAGTGGTGCCTAGCTCCCGTCGACTTCCCAAACCCAAAGATACTCACTCTGTCGCAGATCCCCACTGCGAGCATCACTGCTTGCATTCCCCGAAGAATAATGGAACTCCTTCCCGTCGTGGAATTTCCCCCATTCTTCCGGCGGCTTACCGGTGTGATCCATGAACCGCTTCAAAGAGTAGTACTTTATTATTCTGGCGCAGAGGAGATCGAATCGAGGGTCGGTGACGATCAGGGGCGCTCTGTGGGAGGAGTTGCATAAGGTATAATCGATAAAGTGCGTCGGCTGACATATGTACATGATGATGGGGACGTTGGCGCCGTAGGGATGACAGAATCAAGATTGCTGGCGAGAGCAGAGATAGAGGATGTTGCTGTTGACGAAGGAGATGTTAGTTTTCTTTCCGACGTACTTCTGGTACCCGACAATTCTTGCGTTGTTGAGTCGAACGACGATTTCGTGCTCGTCGATCAGGGATCCGCGCTCGTTCCTAGTGAGGATCCCGCGGTTCGACGACCGCGCATGATCTGTACTTCTGGGTAGCGGAAAAATTGAGTCTGTCGCCGGAAAAATGAATATCGAGCGGGCGCTTGACTAGACCCACGAGTTCGGATATGATTTCTGGCTGAAACCGACTGTCCACTTCGCCGCCGCTGCCCACCAAGGAGAGCTCCTCTTTCACCGCTCTCCCTCCACCCCTCTCTTGCCGCTCTCAATCTTGACTTACGGGTTCACGTGGCGATTTACTTTTCTTCATCTGATGACGTGGCGACCAAGTTGGCTTCCGTCCCCGTCAGCCTCCGCCGTGTACTCCACGTCGATGCACACTGGAGTCCGATTTTGCCATGTCAGCAGATCTCGGGGTCGGAGGAAAGGTAGGGGTAGCTGGTGATAATAACCCCTTTTACAAAGCAGTCACGAGATAGTCTGTTATCGGATTTTAACCGGCCTGGTTAACGGGTCCCACCGACAATCCTCGATAGAATGACAGCAAAATTACCGGAAAACGAGGGAGCAAGGAGAGCGTTCAAAGGCGGCGATAGCGAATAAATAGAGGCGAGATGTCTCAATTCTCGACGCCAACGGGTTGAAAGATTAGTTTTTGAGGCTAGGGTTTATTGAAATCAGAAAGGAAATTCATTTTCGGAAATATTCGGCCACGCTGGGGGGTAACGCTTCGAGATCGAGATTCTGGAGGTGTTCTGATTGGCTGCATCTTCCCGCCGGCATGGATTCTGAAGAGATGGAAGGGCCCAGCTTAGTTCTTCGTCAAAGAGATAGAATCAGTCAGGTGTATGATTATTCTTGTGTTGTTGAATTTATGTTCACGCGCCTAACACTTCGCGTTACCTCGCTTACTTTAAAGTGGGATCATGCTTCGATTATGGGATCACAGATGTAATTTTTACGAGTTGAGAATTATGTTTTTCATACTGATTTAATGTATTTTTTGCAATGTGTTGCCGGAATTTCTTCGAGTAAATTCCCGGGTTAACACATGTAGTGTATCTTCTGATAAATTTTCAGCGGGAAAATTCATTTTTAGCTATTTTTAATATTTCTGTTGAGCTTATAATTCTCGCGTATGCGTTCATAAAAGTTTCTGGGAAAACCGTATGGATGCTCTTCTATTGACTACTCTTATTTCTTCTATCCTCATTCAAATCACTAAATTTTCCACAAATGCAGAGGCTCTCTCGGCTCGGTATCCCGCGGAGCAATTTCGATGAATTGCGGCAAAATGTAGAATCTTTGTTGAAGAAACAGGAGTCACTTCTCGATGTCATATCTGCAATCCTCCCATCCGACTCAGATGTTTTGGAGACTCAAAATTTCTTGAGCCGTCTGGTCCCCGAGCGATCATTAAGTTCCATCTGTGGTGATCTCTTTGAAGAGAGTTCACTGTGGTTGAAGTGGTTGATGTTTGGTGTTGACCCAAAATCAATGTTAAACCAATTGGCACAGAAGGCTGCAGGCCGACGCAGAGTCTGTGGTGCTGTTTGGGGTAGCAGGGATCTTGCTTACCGTTGCCGAACTTGCGAACATGACCCGACTTGCGCAATTTGTGTTCCCTGCTTTCAAAATGGACACCACGAGGGGCATGATTACTCGATCATGTATACAGGTGGCGGATGCTGTGACTGTGGGGACATAACTGCTTGGAAACGTGAGGGATTCTGTTCAAAACATAAAGGTTCAGATCAGATCCTACAACTTTCAGATGAGATAGCTACTTCTGTGGGTCCTGTTCTTGATGCCCTGCTTCTCTGTTGGAAGGAGAGGCTATCCTCGGTCAGAAACAATAGCAGTAATCCAAGGGATATCTATGCAAATGAAGTGTCTTCTATGATAGTTAAGATGTTGCTCGAGTTTTGTGATTGCTGTGAGAGTCTTCTGAGTTTTGTGTCTGAAAGGATTTTACATGTGCGTGGGTTATTAGAGTTGCTTATGAGAACAGAGATATTTTTGAGCAAACCAGTTGTGAAAAAGCTTCACGAGTTGCTGTTGAAATTGCTCGGAGAGCCTGTCTTTAAAGAGGAATTCGCCAAATTTTTTGTCCAATACTATCCTGTTGCAGTGAATATGGCGATAACAAAGAATAGTCATTCTACTTTGGATATGGACCCTTTGTTGTCGTTATTTTCGGTGCAGATCTTCACAGTACCCACGTTGACTCCACGGCTTGTAGTGGAGGAAAATCTCTTGGGAGTTCTCTTTGAATGCCTGTGGAACATTTTTCAATCATGTGCTGATGAAGATGGTTGCCTAGAGGTAAATTTATAATGAAGCAATCCTTTTCTATTGTCTGGTAATTGTTGCAGTACAGTTCGTGAATTTTTATCTGACAGTGTTGGTTTTTAAACTTCAGGCACACAAGTGGTCAAAAATGTGCAAAATAACAGGTTTTCAAGTTGAAGAGATACGATATGTCACGAACCATGAAAAAGTTCCAAAATACATAATCTGTGAACGTCCTGATATTATCAAATACTGGTTTAGAATCTTAGGGCTGATCCACGGCATTGATCCTCAAAAACGGGCTTCTGGCCTTCATTCAGGGGATGAAAACGACTATGAAGTTCTACAAGGACCCTTTGTGCTGGCCCGTTCTCTCTGGAATGTCCAAGAAAACCTGGTGGATGGTGCATTCTCTGTTGGCAGGGATGAAAACATGGAAGACTTGCAAGTTTCTGATCATGGCGATCATTTGCGACACACAAAAATAGGAAAACTTTCAGAGGGGGGATCCTTTGTCTGCAGTAAAAGCAATATTCCCTCTGAGCTTGGTGTAAGTGCATCACCCATAATTCCCGTTCATGTGAGGTCTTTAATATCTATGTCCCTTCGGTATCTAGATGGTTTATTAGCAGCTGAAGCCTCTAAAAACCATTGGTTTGATTCTAGTAGCAGATTTGATAGCCATATTTTGAACTTTCGGTCTATATTGTTCCGAACAAAGAAAGGAGCTCGCAGAGATAGAGCTCACAGAAGTCCACAATTTTGCTGTCTCATCTCCAAGAACAAGGATGGAACAGTTTTCTGAGTCTTATAGTAGGATTGACGACATGATAGATGCAGATGCGGAAACACTAACTGTTCTAAGTATGGAAGAATGGCCTGAAATAGCATATGACGTCAGCTCACAGGAAGTATCTTTTCACATTCCTGTGCATCGATTGCTTGGATTCTTGTTGCAGGAGTGCATGAAAAGATCATATGGTATAAGTGGAGTTAGGCAGAGGAAACATGATGCCATTGGTGATTTTAACGATTTCTTTAAGAAGTCTTTGGATGGTTTCCATCCTTCTGGCTTTTCATGCTTTGTTATGGAACATCCCTTGCGGTTGAGGGTGTTCTGTGCCCAAGTACATGCCGGTATGTGGCGCAGAAATAGTGATGCTGGCCCGCTGTTATCAGAGTTTTACCATGGTGTTGATTTGTAAGTTGAAGATTATGAATCATCAAAAAGATTTCATTAACATGAGATCACGAGTCTATTTTATTGGTGTTTATATATTTCCTTGATTTTAGGTTTGAGATAGGCGTGGAACCCGACCTGTTTTTGTTGCAGTGCTGTGCTGCTCTGGCTCCTGCAGAAATGTTTGTAAAGAGGGTCGTGGAAAGATTTGGTTTGCTGGACTATCTCTCTCTAGATGCTTCTAAGGGAAATAAGTATGTGTTATATACTGTTATATTTTGTATGTTTTCATCGTTTGTTCAATCTATCCTGTTGTTATTTGCTTTTTTACTAATATCCTGTTGTCCCTTCTTTTAAAAAAAAAAAAAACTAATATCCTGTTGTCATTGTTTAATTTTTCAGGAATGAGTCAATTCTCATGAAGAATATGCTCACACTCATCATTCAGATAGTGACACAACGCCGATTTTGTGGCCTGTCAACCACGGAGAATCTGCTCCGTGAGTTAGTTCACAAGTTATCGATAGGAGATGCGACTCGAAGTCAACTCGTGGAAAGTCTACCTCGAGATCTCTCTGAAGATCCTCTTGTTCAAGATGTTATAGATAGTGTGGCCACATATTCAAACCCTTCAGGGTTAGAGCAGGTTAACTTCTTTGATAGACTTGATTTTTAGCTGAGCGAATTAATGATACTGAAATGTTTTGTCTTTTCCAGGGGAGATATTCGTTGAAGCCATCATATTGGAAAGAACTAGACCTATACCATCCTCGCTGGCGGCCAAGGGATTTACAGCAGGCAGAGGACAGATTTCTAAGATTCTGTAAGTCATCAGCGCTTTTCGTCCAGTTACCGAGATGGACACAAGTTTTTGACCCACTGACCTCTCTCTCGAGAATCGCCACATCAAAAACTGTCCTCACCATCATACGGGCAGTGCTGTTTTATGCAGTCTTTACCAATCCATCATCTGTTCGCCATGCACCTGATGGAGTTCTGCTGACATCACTCCATTTGTTATCATTGGCTCTAGATGTTTGTGAAAAATGCCCATTTATGGCAAGCCCAGATTCTGAATCATCACAGTCCAGCTCAAAGAGTGAAGTACATCCTATTTTAAGATATGCCCATGAAAAAATTGACGGAAAGAATGAAAGTATGATTTCTCTGCTTCTCTCATTGATGCGGAAATACAAGGAAGGGAATGCTAACATCTTTGAAGATTCGAGATTATGCGACATTTCTTCCTTGATTGAGTGCTTGGTCATTAAATTTGCCAAACTCAATAATACTTGTATGGATGAACTAAAGAGACTGGCACCTGACGTAATGAGGAAAAGTGATTCTGAAAAGACTCTCCAGAGATCAGTTTCTGATGATCATCGGAAAGCCAAAGCTAAAGAACGCCAAGCAGCCATCTTGGTTAGTCACCTGTAGTTATAAATAAATAAATAAATACGCCAAGCAGGACGAATCATCATTTTCTTTTGCACGTTCTTGGTTTCTCTGGTTCTAATAGAATTTTTATGCAGGAGAAAATGAGATCTCAACAGTCAATGTTTGTCTCTAGCTTGAAGTCTACAGAAAATGAAGAGCTGGATCTTTTAAACCCTGATAAGCTAGAATCTGAAGATTCTCATGCTCAAGAAGACTCTTCTCTCATCTGTTCACTATGTAGGGAAAGAGATTCCAAAAGCCCATTATGTTTTCTCATTCATCTTCAGGTGAGCACTGTTTTTCTGTTAATGTTTCGCATAATTTAGTACCATTTTTGTCATATCTTCTTTAAAACAGAAATCCCGACTTTCAAGTTTTGTGGACAAACGGCCTCCATCGTGGGATGGAAGCAACAGAATTGGGAAGGATCATACTGCAAAAAGGAAGGCTAAAAACAGGTTTCGCAGTTGACTCCAGAAACAACGAGCTGGATCTTTCTTCTCTACTGCTTCAGTTGGTCCGGAGCGTGGCAAATGATTTATCTGAAAATCGTGCTTCTACTGATGCCTCAAATGGGCCTGAATCGGTCCTAAATTTGGAAAATGAAATATATCTCTCAGTTCAAGCAAATATTTTCAGCGGTGCAGACCAATCTACATTTCAAAGTCCTGGTCCTTCATCCTTGATGGATATTTCACCCTTAAATCTGCCTACAAGAAGTGCAAAATTTGACAGATTTCGGTCCAACCGATTGTGATGGAATTCATATCTCTTCTTGTGGGCACGCTGTTCATCAGCATTGTCATGATCTTTATTTATCCTCCTTGAGACGAAGGTAATGTGTTTTACCGGTCATGCCTGACTTGACCTGATAAAGTCAATAATTCTTGTTGGATTTCATCGCAGGTCTGAAGGAAGACTTGGTTTTGAAGGTGTGAACATCGTTGATCCTGAAATGGTAATATTTCCTTTTAAATCCTTTCCCCTCCCAGTTTAACAAAGTATCCGTCCTCATCTAACATACGCACTACAACTTTATCAGGGAGAACTGCTTTGCCCTTTATGCAGGAGATTTGCCAATTCCATTCTTCCCGTTCCTCCTAAAGTTAAGAATTCTCCATTACCCTCACATGGATCGCATAACGCTACTTCTCATCTTCAACTTGCAATTTCTATTCTAAGAAACACTTCAAGAAATGCCAGCCACGTGATCGGTGAAATCTCATCAAGAAGACTCGGGACAGCTGATGAATCAGCCCTAGATCCTATCCTCCGTAAATTATGTGGAATGTATTACATCAATGGCTACGATGGCCTGAAAGCAACATTGGACAGTCATCTGAGCGTCTCTCTGATTCTTTGGGACTTGCTTAAATACTCTCTCTCAGCCACTGAAATCGCTTCTAGAGGGAGAACTGCTGAAAAATCTGACAGTTCTCTACCCGGGCTTGAAGCTTTATTTGGTGAAATTCACTCCTCAGATGGATTTATTCTATCTTTGCTTCTGCAAGTCGGTCAAGCTTCCAGGAGTTTGAATCACCTTCAGGTTCTTGTGAGATTCAGCGGAATCATGCTTCTGGAAAATTCCATTTGTTCTAACACGGCGGGGCGAAAAGGTAATTAAATAGTGGTTTGCGGTTTGCTCCTCTGTATTTACTTCCTTTGGTGACTTTCTGTGATTCGTTTGACCAGGTTCTTTCTCGTCGATCGTTGAAAGACTGCGAGAGGAAGAGATTTTCCCAGACATCAAGTTCTTGAAGCGGGCATCTGATCCTATCTTAGCTCATGATCCGTACTCCTCGTTAATGTGGGCTTTGTTCTGTCTGCCGCTTCCGTTCTTATCGTCTCCAGAATCCTTTTCTGCACTTGTTAATCTCTTCTACGTTGTTTGTACTATTCAGGTAAAACCCTAAATTTCTTTTATGTTTATGGCATTTCATGTTTAGTGAAAAGAATTTTTCATATTTTCAGGCGCTTATTACGTGCCATAACAGCAAAAGCAACTTTGGGTTTACAAAACCAGGAGATCCTTTTCCCGTTGATGATCTTTGCAAGAAAATGGGAGGATTCGATCTTGCCAAAAGATATTTTACTTCGGATTTCTTTGATTCTTCTGTTGATCCTGGAGAGATGATCCGGAGGTTGACGTTTCCCTATCTCCGGAAGTGCGCCTTACTGCGGAAACTGTTGACTTTATCTGCGTCGACTGCTCCTCGCTATGACAAATCCACTCCATCTTTGGCCGTTGACTTCGAGAGTCCGGAAGCCCGGGTCTTACAGCTTAAAGAGATCTGTGAGCTGGAGACCAGCTTCCAGATCCCTCCGCTGGAAGAAATTCTCGGGGACAAAATCGTCCTTTCACTTGCTTCAAGGTGGTGGGCGCATTTCTCGGAATTCGGGACCAGTGAGGTGGAATCTGTGCTGTACTCCACTCCGGCGGTTCCTTTCAGGCTGGTGAGGCTTCCCCGGCTTTATCAAGAGCTTTTAGAACGGTAAATATGAAATATCAATATATATATAGATATATATTTTCTGCATAATTGTATAACTTTGGACGTTTTGAATGATTTATTTTTCATGCAGATACGTGAAACAGCCTTGCTCAGAATGCAATCATGTTCCTGATTTTCCCGCTCTGTGTTTATTCTGCGGCTGTCTTTGTTCTGCCGGCTGGAAACAGTGCTGCCAGTTCTGATTATTCCCTATTTTTCCTGAATTTTTATTTCATTTCGGAATTCCAATATAAATTGATAGATCAAAAAGTGTTTATTTATTTATTTATTTTGTGAAGGGTTAGCACGTGCCAGAATCATGCGGCTGTTTGTGGTGCCGGGATCGGTGTTTTCCTGCTGGTCACGGTGCGTTGACTTTTTAATCCGCGTGAATATACAGTGCTGACTTTTAATCCCTGGTATTTAATTTAATTTAATTTAATTATTTCCCTATTTACTTTCCCAGAGAACAACGGTTCTTCTGCAGAGATCTGGTCGGCAAGCATCCTGGCCTTCTCTGTATCTGGATTCCTTCGGTGAAGAGGTAGCAGAGATTTGAACTCCAAAATTCTCAAAACTACAGGAATTTAGTACTTCCTATAATATTTTGTTGACCTCTCCATCTCTCTGAACGGGCAGGATCATGGAATGCGCAGAGGAAGGCCTCTCTACCTGAGCGACGAGCGTTACACCACCCTTTCATACCTGGTATTTTCTTTCATTATATAGTCCATTTTAACAATGGACTATATACTTTTATGGCAGAATTTTCTCTATCTCATCTCATCCTCAACAGGTGGCGTCCCACGGCCACGGGTTTGAACGCAGCTCGGCGGGCCGACGATACACCACAACCATCAATCACCTCTTCGATTAAAGCCCCGCCGTGATCCGTTGCTCTCTCTCTCTCTCTCTCTACGCTCCTTTTGTACAGTTCATGCTCCAAATCTTTTTAAATCGCAAGTAAATATCCCTTTATCACCCGTGTCGTCATTTTCACTTCAACGCAATTATACGCATAATTATATCATTTTACGCATGCAAAAAAATCTGACAGCAGCGGCAAAACAGAGAATCGCCCTTCAGTCTTCACGCCGCGTACTTGCAGCTTCCGTAGCCTGACATAGAAGATTAGGTTAGAGAGAGAAAGAGAGTGAGTTAGAGAGAGAGCGCTGACTTGGATCAGAGAATGTGATGACTCCGGTCTTGCCGAAAGTCGCAGTTATAGTCATGACGACCCGCCGACTGGAAGTAAGCGTTCATGGCGAAGGCGGCGTGAGATCTTAAGTTATTCGGCTCGAAGCACGACCCGCCGACTTGAATTGGCCTGCAATTAACTCCGCTGCTGCAAACATAATCTATATTCGCTTGCAGCGCCGCCTCTCCCGCTCCCGCCGCCGCCACACACCACTTTCTCCCTCCCACCGCCGCCTTCACGGCAACCAATTAATAAATCCGAGTGAGAGAGAGAGAGAGAGATATAGAGAGACTACCTTGCTCTTCAAGAGCCCGACGTCATACGCCGGAGAGAGATCAGCATTGAAGAGTCCGAAGAAACGCTCCGCTGGAGGGCCCGGCTTCTGATTCTCGTTGAAGAGAGAGAAAAGATAAGTATCAAACTTGCGCCCAGGCATCAGCGGCGTTCCTCTCCCGGAGTTAACCAGCCGGATAATGTTACCGTTGTAGGAGACGGCGCTCTCCACTGAAACGCCGAGCTGACCGGCTAAGCCACCGGCCGATGGCCATCCGGTCTCCCCCACGGCGATCTCGACGTCACCGTACCCTAGCCGCTTCATCGCCGAGTAGACCGCGTCCAGTTGCGCCACGAACATGTTCGTGTAGTTTATCCGGGTGGCAGTATCATAAACCCCACCGTTCGGCTTGAACAAAGCGTAGTTGAGCGTTCTATTCGTGTAGCCAAAGTAGGGATAGGGGTTCACCATGAACGGAGTTTTCGTCTCACGGTGGAACTGCAGGATCGGTGCGAAAATAGCGCGATCATATCCCTCGCCGGAATCTTCCAATAGACGGCGGCTCGGATGCAGATAAAATCCCCAGCGAGTGAGGAGTCGTTACTTTTATCTTGCTCATCCCGGATAATCTGAGGGCAGCGGTGAGAGATCTCATAGCCGGGAGAAGATGCGCGATGAGATTCTTATCCGACGTGGCGAGTACTTCGTTGCCGACAGCGATAAGGGAGATTTGGGTGGAAGGGTAGAACGGGGAGACGTGGGTGGCGACCCACGATTTGGCGGCGGGGAGGTTGGAGATCGTTGGTATGTCACCGGTGGGGAGAGTAATGACGAGGGGGATGCCCGTGTTTGCGAATGCGCGGATGAAATCTGGGTTGGAGTCGAAGAGCTTGACGCGGTCGATGTGGGTGTTTTGTCGGAGGAAGTTTGCGACTTGAGAAGGGGGAGGGAGGTTGTCGGCGATGGCGCCGTAGTTGACGCCAATGGAGAGGGATGTGGGAGAATGAAGGAGGAGGAGGAGGAAGGAGGAGAGGAGAAGCGCGGTCGCCATAGATTTTGCTTTTTCGAAGAGAGGGGGAGAGGGAGAGGGAGAGGGAGGAAGAAGAGGAGCGTGGGCCGTGAGGACCGGAGGTATGCTTATATAGAATCTAGAGGAGCCGTGATGTCCCTTCGTTTGACTTGGACCGCCGAGAAGATGTCCAAACCTGGGAGAAACTCGCGACAAGGGACAGCTCAAAATTTTAACACGTGCGGGTCTCTCTCTCTCTTACAGACCCGTGAAACTCTCTCTCACTAGTCACTACCCATTCTTCTCTCTTTTTTCTCCCTGCTTTCTCTTCCCCTCTGTAAACCCCCTCGTTCTCTCTCTCTCTCTCTCTAGACATAATCTGATTAATCTGATTTTTTTTCTTTAGAATATCAGAGTCTGCTCCGATTTCACCTCGCTGGAAATTGCGAGGAGGCAGCGTCTGGAGATTTCCCCGATGTCAGGGAGCCACTCACTGTCATGCGGAAAGTCCTAGTATCTGATAATATCAGCCGTCCGATGAGAATCTGAAGGTCGGGGAACTGTACACGTGGGCTTTTACGCTTGTCTCCGAAGGAAGCCCGACCGTCATATTCTTCGACTTTCTCGAACAAATCAACTTTTGCCCCTTATAGCACATACTCTCGTATCTGTTCTCCGTCATATTTCGTCCGAGTTCTTGTGAGTTCCTCCTCGTTGTTCTCCGAAACTTTTGGAGGATGTGCTCGATTCTCTGTCAACAATCTTCTAGAGCAACAAAATGCAATCTTCCTCTTTTTGCGCAGCCGTCAAATTGACGATCGAGGTCGTTGATTTCTTCGCATTCCTTCTCGTGGCTCATGATCTAAGTAGGGTTTTTTTTCCATTTTATCATTTCATTGCAGGGATTAACATGACTCAACATCCGGCGACTTTAGTCACAGCGGCGTATGACCATGTGATTAGATTTTGGGAAACGAAAACCGGACGCTGTTACCGCACCATTCAGCATTTGGATTCTGTGAGTTTATTTAAAAGTGTCACTTTTGCAAGTTTATCGTTTTTATCTATACCAGATATGAAGCTGATGCTGTTTTGATATCTGGGCTTTTTGCGTTTTGATAATTTCTTAGCGTCTGAATTTTGGTTATGTTCTTTATGAGAATCTGAATTTTAATTAAACTGATTGTTGTTTCCTCGTTGTCATTACGAAGGTTTTCATTTCACCTAACTTGACTATTTAGCTGTGTTGTTTCTCTAATCTTTGACTTTTGACGCTTTTGACTTCTCTAGGGTTCAATTATTAGTCTTACGAGCGTTACTAACCGCTAATCTCTCTTGCAGCACATCAATAGACTTGAAATCACCCCTGATAAACAGTATCTAGCAGCAGCTGGAAATCCCCACATTCGCCTCTTCGATGTGAACTCGACAAGAACAGATCCAGTATTTATCTGTAGCTAATTTATTCTTTATCTGGGGCACAAAAGTAAAAAAAATCTACTTACGCTTCAATTCCTGTTTATGACAGTTGATCAGTTATGAGTCCCATACTGGAAATGTAATGGCTGTAGGGTTTGAATCCTCTGGAAATTGGATGTACTCTGGTTCTGAGGACGGTACCATCAAAATATGGGATTTAAGGTAATTAATATTTAAAATTTTAAATATGATTTCCAATTAAAAATTCACTTGTTGGTTTGTTTTTCAGGGCTCCAGGTTGTCAGAGAGAATATGAAAGTCGAGCTGCCGTGAATACCGTTGTTTTGCATCCTAATGAGGTCAGCTTAATTCATCACTATTGTTAATAATTAATTTTTATGTCATTAATGTAACTTTGCAGAACGAAATCATATCCGGGGATCAAAATGGAAACATACGCGTGTGGGATCTGACTGCCAACTCATGCAGCTGTGAACTTGTCAGTGCGTCTAATCACTGCATTTTATTTCCCTAAAAGTCAAAGTTGGATTTTTAACAAAAGTCAACTCCTTGAACGGCTGCAGGTTCCTGAGGTGGACACTGCTATTCGATCTCTATCCATCATGTGGGACGGTAGTTTAATTGTCGCTGCAAATAATAATGGAGTGTGCTATGTCTGGAGACTCCTCAGAGGAATGCAGGTCTTTAATTATCCACTAATTACGTTTCTAATCTTGATAATTGTCATCTTATATGACTTATCAATCAGATCATGAGCTACTTTGAGCCTCTTCACAAGTTGCAAGCTCATGATAGCTACATCCTAAAATGCATTCTTTCTCCTGAACTTTGTGATCCTCACAGGTGCCAATTTCATCTCATAAGCCAGAATGTCATATGATCTAGGGTTGAATGATACTATGAAGTAATTTTAGGTTCTAATGACTGATCCATCCTTATAGATATCTGGCAACTGCATCGGCTGATTCCACCGTTAAAATATGGAACGTTGATGGTTTTGCTTTGGAGCGAACTCTAGTCGGTAAGCTGTCATTCAAGATATTTTTGATTACATACATGAACGTCTATTATCATGCCAATGAATCTCTATCTCTTTCTCTCAATTCCCTTTTGATATACATCGCTCTCCTTCTTAGGACATCAGCGGTGGGTGTGGGACTGTGTTTTCACGGCAGACGGGTCGAGTATAATGACCGGTATATCCAAGATGGATTTTTATATAAGACGACATTGATTTCCATCTTATTGCATTTTAAATTCTTATCTGGTTGATTGCAGCATCTTCTGATACAACTGCAAGAATGTGGAGCACCGCCACGGGAGAGCCCATGAAGGTGTTCCAAGGGCAAAAGCCCACAATTTGCTGCACTTTATCCGAAGGCCCGTAATCTCCTAACCCACATTCATTTATTCACCATATTATTTAAATTCGCCTCAATTTTTCATGGTTTCTTCCAAAGTTCTCATCTTTCTTCGCGTGATAGAGTCTACATCAACTGATGATGTCCATCAATTAGGCTTTCTGGTCATCATGAATCGTTTGATTGCAAGATACAGTAATCATATTTTCAGAGAGAGAGGGAGGAGAGAGCAAGTTAAAAGAAGCTGGTGAAAGTCAAAAACCAGAACCCAGGTGCCAGTCAACCTGTTGGCCAACGTTGGAAAATGCCAGTTTGACTGGTCGAAGAAGGTAGACCATCCTGATAGAGTCTACGTCAATGGAATGAGAATTCGGTCGATGAAAACTTTTGTAAGTTTCCAAGTATTCATGATGTAGATCAAGAAATTATCATTAAATTATTCTAAAATTAAAAGAATTTCCCCCAATCCACATTCAGTTGCTCCATCTAAATTTCCATTTTTTTCTTCCAAAGTTCTCATATTTTCGCAAGTCGCCATGTCAGGCTCCAAGAGCTCATTAAAAGGTTTTAAATTCATTTTAATGCCTTCAATAAATTTCCAAACAACTGAGATCAAAATTAAGAAATTGAATTTATATGTTTTTATTTCCACCCTTTTCTTACAAGTCTCTTCTCGTAGATTCAGATTTCAGATCCATTTCAAAGAGGGAAGGTGACGGCGAGTGAGATCCCATCGAAAATCCCATCAGCTGCACTAAAAAAATAGAAAAATAATATTTTATATTCGGGAATCATTCCCTGATGGAAAAATTTCTATCACCATCTTTTCCCCTATTAAAAAATATTTTTTACTTTCTAGAATCATTTATTAGCATGACCACCGTCTAAGAATCTACCTAATATCGGGAGGGCCTTCCATCCTTCTTTCGTACGCTGTTTCTTCCATGGAAGAAGATAAGAGAAAGAACAAGAAGAGCAAGAGCAAGAATCAGAAGCCATCTGGAGACTTCAAGCCGTGCAAAGAAGTCAAAGGAGTCCGGTTCGGCGGCCAGTTCGTGGTCAAACATTTAACGGTCCGGCGATGCGCGCCGGTCGAGCTACTCCGCCTGATTGCCGCGCCGCCGCCGCCATTTACCTCCACCGTCGCCTACTTGCCCACCAGCTTCTCCGTGCTCGCGCAAGAAGCCTGGAGGACGTTGACTTTGGGTCTGGGCACGCGAAAGTCAAAGGTCCTGATCTTCGTGTTCGAGTCGGAGAGGATGAGGGAAGCTGTAGAGAGAGAATGGCCTTCTGTTATTCCCCTCGGAGAAGTCAACAGGAAGCTGATTAGAGGGCTCGTAAGATGCGAGTTGGCCCGGTTCAAGTTCCGTAAAGGTGCGTTGACTTTCTACGTTTATGCAGTGAGATCTGGTGGCGCCGCCGGTTTTTTCAGGGCAGACGATCTGAAGGTGGTTTTGGAGTCAGTGGTGAGGCTTAAGGATTTTCTGGATCATACCGCCATGCTTGCTCAGCATGGTCAGAGGAACATTACCCGTTGAATATTTTGCAGTCGTAAATTTATTTTTTACGCATCTTATTGATTAAGTTTGTGGATTAGCTGGATACTGAGTAGGTGGGGCGGTGAGTCGGTGAGAAAGAGATTCCTCTGTCCCTTCCTTTCTTGAATTTATTAGTGCTGCTCTCATCATCTTCTTCATAATCATCGTCTTCTTCTTCGCCTTCCTCTTCATCACCCTCATGGCATCATCTTCATAATCATCGTCTTCTTCTTCGTCTTCCTCTTCGTCACCCTCATGGCATCATCTTCATAATCAGCGTCTTCTTCTTCGCCTTCCTCTTCATCACCCTCATGGCATCATCTTCATAATCATCGTCTTCTTCTTCGCCTTCCTCTTCGTCACCCTCATGCCATCATCATCTCTCGTCAAATTTATGAGACCAAACCACAGCTTACCGCGAAAAAATTACAGGTGCAATGCCATTTTACGTGTCATTATCATCATACCATCATCCATCGCCAGTCCAGGCACTGAAACTTTAGAACAGCAAAAAATTGTTACGTTGTAGAACGCAACTGATGCCCAAGATGTCGGAATCCAACCAAAATATGAATAAACAGAGTAGAAATTCATCTGTTCATGATGTGCATGGTGTTGGATTCAACCAAGACAGGTTACATTCTTTTTAACAAATGCTTTGGAAAAAATTGTAGTTGAAATCTTTTGCTTTTTCTAAGTAAAACCAAGACTTGGTCAATATTCACCTCAGAAGAGAGTAATTTTTGGAGATGGAGAGAAAAATGTAGGCTTTAGTAATGGGAATAAAGCCTCAAAATTGATTAATTATCCACTATTTTTTTATTGATCTACTTACTTTTTATTTGGATGATGAAGGCACTTAGAATTTTCCATCTTTGTATTTATAACCTTGTAGGCCTTCTCCTTTACTTCGTCGAAAGAGAAGAGAGAGGCCCATCAAATGAGCCCATTTTAGCAGCCACAAAATGACCAAACTACATGGGTCTTCCCCCTTAAAAAGACCATTATGGAACACCTTCTTCCAATTTCAATAATGAACCAAGGATAAGCCTTTAAGTCAAGTAGAAGGCTCATTCACTAAATTACTGAAATTTTCTAATTAATAAATTACTAAAATCGAGCGGCACCAAAGTAAATTAGAGGGCCATTAAAGAAAAATGTTGGCTTTAAATGGGGGAAAATAAAATGATGATTTTGGGGGTGGAATGAAGAGAAAGGCAACATCACATAAACCCTAGTTGTCTGATCTTCCATTTAGAAAACTTAGAGACACCCTGAGGCCGATTAATGGGATTTTACCAAAATGTAGCATTTAAGCACTCATAAAAAAATTCAATTATATAAATGAAGTTCTAGAAATAACTCAAGTAAAGCATATGTAATTTTAGTTTGATCGACATTGATGTGACTAAACTAATGCTAATCTAGGATAATGAGAATATATTTTGACACACCACTTGGTGAAAATAATTGGATGAATTTATGAAGATCACTTGGAGAAAAAGGGAAGGGGTTATAATTCAGAAGGTATTCTCTCAAATCATCGAGTATAATTAGTAATAGGCGCTAAAAACTTTTTTTTAAGGAAATGCTGATAAATTTTAACCCTTATACAATCAATTTTTACAAGATCTAAGTATGTTGAGGTTTCAATTTTGAAAGACACCCTTCAGTTTTTTGAAAAACTCTACATGTAATCTTCTCAATGAAATATCAAACGTGATAATGCCACGGCAAATGATGTAATCACCACAAAAGCTTTTCCAAGAGGTTGGTCATAGCAGAGGAGATGAGAATTATTTTTTGTGTGATTTTTTTTCTGAGTTGATTCTTTTAAGTTTGGATTTAACTGCTCAAACGCTCACTTCTAACTAGACACAAGATTTTATATTGGTCTAGTGACCTTATTTCCCCTCATCCAAGCTTTTTCTCTTTGGAGTATTGGTTTCTCTTGAAATAAACCTTCCTTGGTGTAATCCACACTCTAAATTACCCCCAATAAATTTATTCAAGGTCATCAAGTTACACCCTAAAGGACATATCTAATTCCTCCTATAGTCCACCAATGTCCTACATTTCTGGAAAATTCTCTAAATGGCTCAAGAAAACATCCTCTTTGAAGTTTCATGGCACTGAAATTTTGTTTAGTCCTACAAGATTGAATTTGAAAAAGATCATACACAATATTTAAGAGTCTTTCCTAATCCTCACATGTCCCACTCAATGACTCAGGATTCTTAAAATTTGTCCTCATATATGTCTATTTATAGCCCTAATCTTTCCTTGATGTTTTGTATCAATCCTCAAATAATGATATAGTGATTGGAATAGCTAAATGATTTTCTTATTGGAATGGTCATTGACCCTTTAATGAATTAATTGTTGACCCTTGAACATCCTAACCTTTGACTTGATCATTTTTGAGACTTGAATGATAATCTTTAACCTTAAGGAATTAACACTTGGATGGTAGTGTTAGAATCTGAGGTCGATAACTTTCTGAAATTTTGATCAAAACATCAATTGCAGCGGAAAACATTGAATCGGACATTCAAAATACCAAGCCACCAAGAATAGATGATCCTATCATCTAGTATGTATGAGAAAACATACTTAAAGGTTTCCTTGAAGGAGTTCTTGAAGCTATTCAAGTGTCTAGCCTCTAGCGGTATCCACACGTTCTCCAGATGGTTGGATCTCCTCTTCAAAGCTCTTCACCAAGAGAGAAAGAGAAGAATGGAGAGAATTCACACAAGGCTTGCATGGGCACCTTCAGTTGTGGTCGTCCTCTCCCTATTTATAGACATTTGGTATGAGGTTTTTTTCATAAAAACCCTCATAATTATGTCTATATCCACCAACATCCATAAACGTTATGTGTGTGACCCTCTAGGTCCATATATCTCACTAGTTAATAACTCTATTGACCAAATAACACCTTATTGGTCAACCTTAATTAATTATCTACATCTACATATAGATTAATTAATCAAGGATCGATTTAACCCAATCGATAGGTTGAGTTGCCAGCCCGTTGGGTGCCAAGCTACACCACGTACTCTAGGAGATATGGAGTATGTAAGAACTCACTTATGGAACCTTCCCGTCATCGATTACCATGTATGTATAATCCTTCATCCACATTAGACTCATGAATGACTTAGGGTATGGTCAACTGTCAAACCCTAATCGGTCACTCAAGTTAGTACTGATGCATGTAGAAATCATCGAGAACTCCTTCGATATTTCTACTACCTTGGCCAAGGATTTCATCGCATCTCATTCCTTTGAGTCAATCTCCTCAAATACCGAGGGTGGATGATCCCATCTTGACCACGCAATCATCTTCGTGGACTTCATATCGTATCTAATATATGACGCTTTTGATATCCCGTGGCTAGGGATTCGTAAGTCATAATCAAAACACGATCATCCATTCACAAGATGTCTTTAGTGTCTCAAGTCAAAGGGCCACATACACAATCATGACATGAATCAACATGATTGACAGTTAGGTATAATACCATTCAGGGATTCATACGGATCAATTCAGTGAACTCTTTCTCCAAAGAGCACCCACTATCTATCCTTAGTGTCTCCACACCGATGGCTATAGGATCGGCCATACTCATCATATGAGATGGATTAGATAGTGCTATTCTTTCCGGATAATTCGATGTCCTTATCAAATATCACATGAATAGAAATGTTTATAAATTATGTTTAAAGACTAGTGATCACTATATTAGGATCTCATCATAATTCACTTAGTCATTGCACATGCTCATGGACTTCATCGCAAACATCACACAAGAATGACAATGAATAAATTTCATTTCAATGAACATCAAAAGGATACATGAAAGTGTGATTGGCTTATAGGCCACATAATATCCATCAGGTAGGCCTTTGAAAAATCATGTTAGCCTCTAATTAAATCTGTCTTAAATTTTTTAAGACTTGATGTGATAAGAAACTTTCAACTTCACATGCTTTGGATCAAGGATTTGTGCAAGGTATAGTACCCTTGCATTGTTAGCTTCTCTCTCTTTGAAAATGATTAACCATCTCAAATATCTCTCTTCAAAGATGAAGTGATAGACGACATTATTATATAATATATCAAAAAGATAAGTTAAGAAAATAATACATCTTGATTTATTTTAGTTAACCTTAGAAATGAGCACACATAATTTTAGGTTAACTCTACTCTGCATGCATCAACATTAAAATGCTAAAGCTATTTTAGGTTAACTTGATGTTAGTCCTTGAAGCTATTGTTTGCGTATTGACCAATTCACACTTGTTTATGCAAAGATCATGTGATTTGTAAGGTATGTTTTTAAATTGTAGATGATACTAAAAATGTAAGAGTCAAAGCCTCATGACGAAATGATCACGTGCGGTTGTTGAATACACACGATGTTGTGTCAAAACAAAGTCCAAACTTACCAATTTAAAGATTAATTGATGAATTGAAGGGTATAATGGTAAATAATGGTCGAATCCACGGAGAATTAGGGAAATTTTTGAGATATCTTTGAAATTCGATCAAATCAGACGATGAATTGAGATTAAAAATTAGATAATTCAGTATATTAATAAATATAAATCCAATACGAATCCACTGAATCAAAAATTAAGAGATTTGGATTAGAATTCACAGAGAAATCAAAGTTTGAAATTGAGAGAAAATTCGATCGCGAAATTTGATTAAAAACTGAAATTAAACTAAAATTAAACTTAATCTACAATTTAAAATATAAATCTAATGCTAAATGATAAAATATTAAGATGAAATCATGCAATCTAACCCAAAGTCGCACTCGAAATGATCTAATTAATCACCGGATGCATGGCTATTCATTCCGCGATTTTGAAGACAAAGATGAGATTCAGGATGTGATTTTTCCCTACGTCTTTGATCAAATTCTGATTTCAAACTCTCCTTGGATGGGGAAATGAGTCAAGAAGCTTAAGAAATCAAGAGATTCTCAAATTGTGGTGTGTAGATAGTTCGATTTGCTCAAAAATCCAAGAATGATCTTCCGTCGCGAAGAACATTGTAATTTATAGAAGAAATTGGACGTAAGCGTCGGATGCGTTGTTTCATCACGATCAAAGGTCGAGATCACGCATTGATTGATGAATCGACGCGATTAAGTCACTGATAAGTCCAAAATTATCCTAATTAATTGTGTCGTTATGCCTTTATTTGGACTTAATCAATAAAAGTGTATCTAAAGAAATTTTTCCCTTTAACTCCTAGCTATCTGAAGATTAGGCTTAGTAAAAGGGGTCCATCCAAGGGAGGATATGGCAAAGTCTACTTTTATTTTTTTATTTAATTCAGAACTTCTTCTCATCCAACTAAACTCAGTAATTGTCTAATTGTGAATATTTTCTATTTCCCCGCATTCTCTTTTTCTTCAACTTCCACTTATTATGCTAAAGAAAAGAAAATAGACTCTATTGAGAAAGTTTACCTTTTCAATTAAAATTTGAAAGAGAGATTAGGAACTTTTTATATTATCTTTAGAATTTCTTTTTATTCTGATCTAGAATTCAAATTCATTTTTTTTATCTTTTATGTTTTACTTTATTCTTATTTACGTTTCTCAATTTTTTTCATATTGTCTTATTCTGATTTAGTGATCTATTTCCCTCTTATTGAATAGAAAATCAGACTGATCTTAAACCTTCTCAAATTGTAGCAGGTCTGATTTTCCTAAAACAGAGCACTCACCTAATTTTCCAAATGTATTCACACACAAAAATTGAAATAAGAGACTAAAGACTGAATTTCTTTAATATTCATGTCATTTTCTGCTTAAAAGAGAAGGATAAAAATGAATGAAATAACAAACTAAGATTCTGAAACCTAAAATCTCAGTTGACTCAAAATTCAAAGGATACTAAAAACTAATTATCATTTCTGTATGATTTTAAACCTTCTCAACCTGTTTCAAATCTAATTTGCCTAAAGTAGAGCACTACTTGAATCTTATAAATGAAATTACACACCACATTAGACAATATAATAGAGAGATTATATTGCTTTAATATTTTCTTGTTTTCTGCCAACGAAAAAAAAGAAAAAGAAATGACAAACTAACTGAATTAAAGAAGTAACAGTTAAAACCTAGAATTGAATTAAATCCAATTCAACACAGTATTTAAAAACAAAACAAATTATAACTGCTATAGGAAAGGATTTATGTCAGAAAATTCAGTAAAGAAATTCTTAGGTTTGAAGAGAAAAGAAAAATCTGAAGAAATTGCTAGGATCTGAGGCTCGAAAAGCTCTCCAAATCTTTGTCCAAAATAATGATTGCAGCGGAAGGTGTTGAATCAAAACATTCAACATCGTGGAAGCACCAAGAATGGATGATCTCATCATCCATTCTAGGTGATCCTATCATCTAGTATAGAATAAAATTCATACTTACTTGGATCATTTGAAAGAGTTCTTCAACCGTTCAAGCGTCCGGCCTCTAGCGGTATCCACACAGTCTCCAGACGATCGGATCTCCTCTTGAACACTCGTCACCACGAGAGGAAGAGAAGAGGGAGGAGAAGTTCCACTAGGCTTGCATGGGCACCTCTATTATGGTCGTTCTCCCCTATTTATAGACTTTGGGAATGTGAACTTTTCACAAAAAAACCCTTATTATTATGTCTATATCCACCGACGTCCATTGACCTTATGTGTGTGACCCTCTAGGTCCATATATCTCGCCCAGTTAATGACTCTATCAACCCAATAACACTTATTGGTCCTTCTTATCAATTAACTATATCAACATATAGATTAATTGACTAAGGATCGATTTAACCCAATCGACGAGGGTTGAGTCGCCAGCCGGTGGGTGCCAAGCTACACCACGTGCTCTAGGAGATATGGAGTATATTAGAACTCTTTCATGGAACCCTACCATCATTGATTACCGTGTACGTATAATCCTTCATCTACACGAGACTCATGAATGACTTAGGGTATGGTTAATTGTCAAACCCTAATCCGTCACTCAATTTAGTACTGATGCGAGTAGGAAATCATTGAGAACAACTTCTCTAATATTTCCACTACCTTGGCCAAGGATTTAATCGCATCTCATTCCTTGAGTCAATCTCCTCATATACCGAGGGTGGATGATCCCATCTTGACCACACAATCAGCTTCGTGGACTTCATGTCGTATCTAATATATGACGTTTTAGATATCCCGTGACTAGGGATTCGTAAGTCATAATCAAAACACGATCATCCATTCACAAGATGTCTTTGGTGTCTCAAGTCAAAGGACCACATACACAATCATGACATGAATCAACCTGATTGAGAATTAGGTATATTACCATTCAGGGATTCATACGGATCAATTCAATGAACTCTTTCTCCAAAGAGCACCCACTATCTATCCTTAGTGTCTCCACACCGATGGCTATAGGATCGGCCATACTCATCATATGAGTTGGATTAGATAGTGCTATTCTTTCCGGATCATTCGATGTCCTTCTCGAATATCCCACGAATAGGAATGTTTAGAACATATGTTTAAAGACAAGTGATCGCTATATTATGATCTCATCATAATTCACTTAGTCATTGCACATGCTCATGGACTTCATTGCAAACATCACACAAGAATGACAATGAATTAATTTCATTTCAATGAACATAAACAAGATTGATAAACGTGTGATTGGCTTATAGGCCACATAATATCCATCAGAAATTAACAAGATGAACGTACATTTCCTAAAATCGGATTCAAATCGAAATAAAAAAGAAACAGAGAAAGAACGACTTAAATCTGTTTCTATAAGAATCTAATTCAGTCGATGAGTCTAGAGAAGAATTAATTCGATTCAAGTAGAAAGAAAAAAAAACAAAACCATTTCCTAAACCTAAATTGATTCTAACGAACCTCAAAGCTTCAAATTGATGTCGTCAACTCGATGAACTTCTCAAAATTGTCAGCAATCTTTGATCCGATCTTGTTCCGCTTGTGTCCTCCAGGCCAACGATTCGTCGGGAGCGAAAAAAATTCAAGACAACCCCCCTCCGAAAGTTTCCCTTCTTTTTAATCGACTTCTTGAAATCGCGAGCGTCTGTTTGCGATTTGTTATGATCTTGCTATGTCTCTCTTTGCATATACCGCTACACTCCATGCTGTAATAGCTCTGGCGCTTATTTCCTTCTCATTGATTGGTAGAGGGCGGTCTGCGTGTCTTCACCTCGTACTCCACAGGTGAGCTAGTAGTTGGCCGTGTACACAGCCTATCGCTCCCTTGTGTGATTGGTTCACACTTGACGCCGTGCATCTCCTGTCCACACTACCTCGAACACTTATTAGTACATATCAGCCCATTAAGGGCATTATTAACGTAAACAGAAATTTAAAGACATTAATGAAAGTAATTCTTGTTGTAAAATAAAATATTCTGTAAACAGAAAAATAAATAGTTGTGAGAGTAATTATTCCGAAGGTAATTATTACTTCTAATTTGTCATAATATCACTGGTTATTTGTAACTATCTATTCCATTTTCAAGTGGAATGGAATCTTTATTCTAAGCATAATCAACATGATAATATGCAAAATAATATCTGATTTGAGACATTTAATGACCACAATGCAAATGAAATTGATGATAAAGACAAACACTTTTGCATGTTATCAGCCACGTCCGTCTGATCTTTGATGGAGTGTTCGGATGAGTCCACATCGCGCGTGAGAGAGAAGGCGTCACTTCGATTTATCCGTTGGATCTTCATCGGACGATCGCGATAAGTCGAGAGGTCCATCGGGCGCGATTAATCGTGACCGTTTGAACTCTGTTGATGGACTACTGAGATTTGACGCGATTTAATTGAATCAACGTTTAATTAGATGTTGCCACGTACCCCTTGAATACGTGACATACGACGCACGTGATTAAATCACGCGATTAGATGTCTTAAACAACACCACGTCACCTAAAATAAAAGATAAAAGAACATAGTCCCACACTAAATAAATTAAAGGATTTAATCGAGTTTATAAGGTATATGGATTTAAGGGGTTAGCTTAAATCCGATTACGGATGCTCCAACCCATTTATAAATTCCGCGCACACGTGTCACGCACGCACACGTGTCATGCACACCCGTCACACACACGTGTCCACGCATACACACACACACACACACACACACATCCACGTGTCACATGGTCATACGTCCGGGCATTGCCACGTGGCGACGTTCTGCCATGTCAGCGCGCAGTAATAAAAACCCTTTTTTATTCTTTTTTAATTATTTTAAAATTAAAAATAGAGTTAAATAAATTTAGAAAAATTCTAAAAAATTCCTAAAAATTAGAAAAATCATAACTTTCAAAATACAACTCCAAATTAATTTAAATTTGTTTTGTTGGATCAGAAATTGAATTATCTATCATTATAAAAAGTCAAAATATTAAAATATTAAGACTTTCTAATTTTAATTAAATAAATACACTAATATATCTTATAAAATAACTTTAGAAAAATACATGAATGTAAATAAAGATCTTTTCTCTTATCATTTAATCATGAAAATATAATTATAATCTCAACTGTAAATAGCATTAGAATCACATTGTTTAATTATGTATAATTATCCATAAAATGATGTATTTTTAGATCATAACATGACATTACATAAAATGATAGAAATATACTTAAAATACGATAACATGCATATAAATGGAACAATTAATGCCTTTATTTACATTAATAACCATAAAAATTCATGTATAAAATGCATGTTATCACCTGATAGATATTATGTGGCCTATAAGCCAATTACACTTTCATCAATCTTGTTTATGTTCGTTGAAATGAAATTCATTCATTTTCATTCTTGTGTGATGTTTGCAATGAAGTCCATGAGCATGTGCAATGACTAAGTGAATTATGATGAGATCATAATATAGTGATCGCTAGTCTTTAAACATATGTTCTAAACATTCCTATTCGTGGGATATTCGAGAAGGACATCGAATTATCTGGAAAGAATTGCACTATCTGATCCATCTCATATGATGAGTATGGCCGATCCTATAACCATCGGTGTGGAGACACTAAGGATAGATAGTGGGTGCTCTTTGGAGAAAGAGTTCACTAAATTGATCCGTATGAATCCCTGAATGGTAATATACCTAATTATCAATCAGGTTGATTCATGTAACGGTTGTGTACGTGGTCCTTTGACCTGAGACACCAAAGACATCTTGTGGATGGATGATCGTGTTTTGATTATGACTTACGAATCCCTAGTCATGGGGTATCTAAAACGTCATATATTGGATACGACATGAAGTCCACGAAGCTGATTGTGTGGTCAAGATGGGATCATCCACCCTCGGTATATGAGGAGATCGACTCAAGGAATGAGATGCGGTTAAATCCTTGGCCAAGGTAGCGGAAATATTAGAGAAGTTGTTCTCAATGATTTCCTACTCGCATCAGTACTAAATTGAGTGACGGATTAGGGTTTGACAATTAACCATACCCTAAGTCATTCATGAGTCTCGTGTGGATGAAGGATTATACGTACACGGTAACCAATGACGGCAGGGTTCCATGAAAGAGTTCTAATATACTCTATATCTCCTAGAGCACGTGGTGTAGCTTGGCACCCACCGGGCTGGTGACTCAACCTGTCGATTGGGTTAAATCGATTCTTATTCAATTAATCTATATGTTGATATAGTTAATTGATAAGAAGGACCAATAAGTGTTATTGGGTTGATAGAGTCATTAACTGGCGAGATATATGGACCTAGAGGGTCACACACATAAGGTCAATGGACGTCGGTGGATATAGACATAATAATAAGGGTTTTTGTGAAAAGTTCACATTCCCAAAGTCTATAAATAGGGGGAGAACGACCATAATAGAGGTGCCCATGCAAGCCTAGTGGAACTTCTCCTCCTTCTTCTCTTCCTCTCGTGGTGACGAGTGTTCAAGAGGAGATCCGATCGTCTGGAGACTGTGTGGATCCGATCGGCTAGAGGCCGGATGCTTGAACGGTTGAAGAACTCTTTCAAATGAGCCAAGTAAGTATAAATTTTATTCTATACTAGATGATAGGATCACCTAGAATGGATGATGAGATCATCTATTCTTGGTGCTTCAACGATGTTGAATGTTTTGATTCAACACTTTCCGCTGCAATCATTATTTTGGACAAAGATTTGGAGAGCTTTTTGAGCCTCAGATCCCAGCATCACCCCACTCTCTTTTCTCCATATAGCTCATGTCAATGGCGTGTCAAATGATTTGAATACATTATGACTACAAAAGATGACCTAGAAAAAGAAACTTCACTTAATGTCAGAAGATGAAAATCATCAAATTTCAGATTTTTGAATCATAGAATCATCATTATTAAGATATGCAGTGTCATGAAAGTTTGTGACATGCTTTGAAAATATGACATGCACCACTATGAAAGTTTGTGACATGCTTAGATAATATGACATGCAATGGTGCGATGAGGTCTTTGAGTAATTTGTATTGAAAATAACGAAAACACACATCAACGTACTTGGTGTGCTCATGAAATGTTGGATTGTCTGTAATAAAGATTTATGCTCAAAGGTCACAATGCATGTTAGTAAGAAGAGACCTACTATCCTAGTTTAATATATTCCTATTTGAAAATGTCGTATTCAATATTATACATATGTGATTTTTTAAAGGAAGTCTAGGGATATGTGCAATGATAAGTAAATTATAATGTGATCATATTACAATGATTACTTATTGACGGATCGAGACCGCGAGGTCGTTGAAAACACACGATCTCGTGTCAAAATAAAGTCCAAACTTACCAATTTAATGAAAGTAACTCGAGTTGAGGGTTATAATGGTAAATATGGGTTGAATCCATAAGGAATTAAGGAAATTTCTGATGATATCTTCGAATTTGATCAAATCGGACAATGAATCGATGATAGAAATTGGGAAAAATGGTATTTTATTAAAGAGGACTTGAAGACAAATCCACGGAATCAAAAATCAATAAATTTGACTTTAATTTCACGGAGAAATTGAAGATTGAAGTGAAGTGATTTTTCTGAAACGTTAAATCGCAAAATTAACAAAATTAAGAATGAAATTCAACTAAATTACGATTCACAACAGAAATTAAACACTAAAAAAAGATAGACTAGGATAAAACATGATCACTAACCCACAAATTGCTATCGAATTGATCTAATTAATCGCCGGAATCAAGGCTATTCATAAAAAATAAAAAAATCGCGATCGTGGAGTTCATGCATCGATTTCTTCCTCGTCGATCGTCGAAATCTTGATCTTAAGCACTCTGTGGATGCGGAAATGAATCTAGAAGCGATTGGGATCAAGAGATTCAAGAGATTTGGTGTCTAAACATTTCAATTTGATTTAATTTTCTCTCAAATGCTTTAAAAATATGAAGAACATCTCAATTTATAGGTGATTTGGGTATAACTGTTCGATGAAACGCATCAGAGGCTCTGATGAAATGCATGATCGCAAATCGTTACCGTTAAGTTGTGGCCATTAGATCGCGATTGAATGCTTGAGATTGATTCAATGTTTTCCGTTGTATTCGATGTTGAAATCAAAATTTTTAAAGGTTATCGACATCAAAACCACTAATTCAATGTATTCAACTGTACTTGACGTTTTGATCCAAATTTTGAAAAGCTTATCAACCACTAATCTCAAAATTATCTACATCAACATATAGATTAATTAATCAATGATAGATTTAACCCAATCGATAGGTTAAGTTTCCAACTCGTTAGGTGCCAAGTTACACCATGTACTCTAGGAGATATGGAGTATATAAAAACTCTTATATGAAACTTTTTCATCATCGGTTACCATGTATATATAATCCTTCATCTACATGAGACTCATAGATGACTAAGTTTATGGTCAACTGTTGATCCTTAATCAGCCACTTAAGTTTGTATTAATGCATTGATGAAATCATAAAGAATAGCTCTTCTAATATTTCCGTTACCCTAGTCAAGGATTTCATTGTATCTCATTCCTTGAGTCAATCTCCTTAAATATTGAGGGTAGACGATCATATCTTGACCACATTGTCATCTTATGGGACTTCATATCGTATCTAATATATAACATTTTTAAAATCTTGCAGCTATGGTTTCCTAAGTCATAATCAAAACACTGGCATCCATCCACAAGATATCTTTGGTGTCTCAAGTCAAAGGACCACATACACAGTTGTGACACAAATCAAATTGATTGACAACTAGACATAATAAAATTCAGAGATTCATACAAATCAGTTCATTGAGTTATTTTTTGAAAGAGCGCCCACTATCTATCCTTTGTGGCACTACACTGATAGCTATACGATCAACTATATTCATTATATGAGTTAAATTGGATAGTGCTATACTTTCCAGATAAGTTGATGTCTTTCTCGAATATCTAATAAATAAGAATTTTTAGAACATATGTTTGAGGACTAAGGATCATTGTATTATGATCTCATCATAATTCACTTAGTCATGGGATATGTTAATAGACTTCATTACAAACATCACACAAGAATGAAAATAAATAAAATTCATTTCAATGAACATAAAAGAGATACATGGAAGTATAATTGGCTTATAGGCTCCATAATATCCATCACAAGGTACATTCTAATTTGCGTTGGCATGCACTCACTAGTTCTCTTAGTTCAATTATTGTCTCTCTTCTTCGCTCTTGGCAAGATAAGAGAAGCTACACCCATCTCGTTCTATTTCTAGAGACCACGGTGACATCCCTCTTCTCGATGGACAATGGAGGCGGTGCCCCTCTCTCTCTTTCATGGTAGTGTGATAGTCATGGTTGCATCCTTACTATCTAGGGCAGCGGCCTTGACTTGTCCCTCTCTCTCACGAGAAACACTACAACCATGATAGTGTGCCTCCTTTCTAGGGTGTTGTGGTGCGCCTATCTCATTTTAGAGGTGATGCACCAACAAGCATTCTCTTTGTTTATTGTGAATAGTAAAATTATTGGTAATTGATGATAAAATAAGAGATTTAAAACCTCTATGAAAAGGGAAAAATAAGACAAAATTAAATATATGTCCCATATGAGCACACTAATGTGACCTAGCCCCTCTAATTTGACTATATCTAACACACTCCTTCAAGCTAGAGTATATAGATCAAACATGCCTAACTTGGTACCTAAGGAGTTATATATCACACAATTGAGGGTCTTGGAGAAAATTTTGGCAAGCTGGTTTGATCAAGACACATATGGTGTTGAAATAACTCTGTCACTTCTTTGTTCCAAAGGAACTGGTAGCTGATGTCAATGTTCTTAGTCCACTCATAAAATGCAAGATTTGTGATAATGAAGATAACATCTTGGTTTTCACTACACATAGGCATATGCATCAGAGTTGTAATACCCAAGTCTTATAACAAAGGCTATAAGTTATAAAAATTCTCAATCTCTCAGTCACAATCATAGATTAGTAAACTTCAATACAATATCATGAAACTACCTTTTTTTTCTCAGGAATGCCAAGTGACTAGATTACCTTTGAAGTATGTGAAATATCGCACTGTTCCTTTTTTGGTCTCCTTTGCCCCCAACATATCAAACATTAGAATAGGCCTCAACCTGAACGTGGTCATGACACCCATAAATAATCCCTTTACCATGTGGATGCTTGATAACATGCATATTTAAATTAAATTCTTATCTTATTTAACTAATATTCATGCTTATTTTATGTGATTATAATGCATGTTATCATAGTTTTTATGAATTTTCTCCATTGGTATGTCATTTTACTAAAGTCCATATGTATGCATTATTTAGGGTTAATTATGTGTTTTATTTATGTTTGATCTTTTGCAAGGTTAAATAATTGGAAATTAACCACTTTCCTTGAGTTATTTTGACTTTATTAGATGATTAAAAAAATTAATTTCAATAAGAGAATGAAAGGATGATATTATTTAAGTTTATTTTGAATTCATCCTTATTTTCTTGTTTAGATTTATATTTTAGATGACATGATATTAAAGATGAAGAAATTTGTGATCCAATGGAGAAAATTTGAGTTAAAAATGAGTCGTATAAATTAAGTTATGAATTTATGAATTTTATGGAATTTATTTCAATTTTTTAAGTATTTTTTCCGATTTTAATTCTTTTAAAAAAGGCAAAAAGTGTTTAATATTTGCACAGGACCCGCGGAGCTGACGTGGCCCATGGCGCACACGTGGAAGAGCCACCCAAGGCCATGTGGCACCTACGTGGCGCAAGGAGGGCTTCGGGCTGGTAAGTTAATTGGGGCGTACTAGGCCCATAGGGCAACGCGTTTGCTTAAGGGAGCCCCACGTTTTATACTCACGAATTCCCGAAATTTCGTTTGTGTGGGATTATATTTCTCCTTTGTAGGACATGTGGCAGAGCAATACGCGTTGGATCAAAACCACACTGAAGATCGCGCGTTAATCCAATGGATCTCAGTCCATCGAATCACCAATTGAACACGTGCTTTAATCGTGATTTAAGTGACGGCGGACAGCCGTCATATGGGCACGTCCCCACAATGCAAAAAGTAGTTAATTTGACACTTAAAGCAATTAAAATATAAGGTGAAATTTTATAATTTTGGTCTCTTTGGAATCCTGTGGTTGTTAGCTTTCTATTCATATGTGAATTTCAAGATTTGGATATCATTTGGTTAGTCAATTTGATGATTTAAACCGAATTGTTCATTTCGGGATTTTTCTGATCTTTGATTTTCAATAAATCATAATAAATCCAATTCTTCTATAAAATTGACTAATTATATATAAAAAACTTCCATTTTCTCTCTAGTTTCTGAATATACAATTTTCGTAATATCTTACACTCTTTTTATTCTATGATTTTACATAAAGTCAACTATTGGTCAAAGTCAACACTTTGACCTTAACTTTTGACATTTCTTTGTCAAATCAGTTTCTAAATTCTTAAAATCTCTTATTTCTTATATTTATATCATTAACATTAATAAAATATCATTTTCACTTCTAAAAAACCTTAATTAAACTTAAGTTTGACCAAGTCAACTCTTCGATAAAAGTCAACTGTGTTCTCAGTGGATCGACCAGATCTTTACACTATACTTGATTTCATATCTTTTTTATTATGAGTTCGAAATTATAAAATTTTTTTACCGATGTTTGTGTGTTTTCAACGACCCGTTCACATCGCTTCATCAATGCTTGAAGTACTCGAGAACCCATATTACACCCTCCTAGTTTGCCGTGAAAGGATGGTGGCGTACGACCCCCGTCGCCACCAAGATACGATACCACGACGCCGGAGGAGCCCTTTTGCGCGCGCGGATCTATCCGCTTATCTTTATTTCTTTATTATGAACTTTTGACCCGCACGTGTTTAAGCGGGTCCTCGTTTATTTCCCTCTCCCTTTTAGGGCTTCGGGTGGGTTCTTCCCTTTTCGGGATCCCATTCGTGAAGCCCTTTCTCTTTGTGAACCTTTATTTTCTATGAGTATTTTTAGGTTTTGGGTTGTGGGCCTCAAGTGGGCCCTTTCCCCTCTCGGCCCATTATGGGCTCTATAAGAGGAAGGGACCCCCAAACCTTGGCCGTCATTTGAAGAAAGAAAGGAGTGCTCTCCCTCTCAAGTGGCTGCTCAAGGAAGGCCGGGGAAGCAGTCCAACCGCCGCCGCCACACGCCTCCGTGCCGCCGCCGCCGCCGCCGCGACAACCGCCACCACTCCTTGCCTCGGCCACAGATACTTCACCGTCCTCTTCGCGATGCCGCAGTCCTCATGCCGCCGCCGCCACCGCTACAGGCTGCCGCCGCCGCCGTCGCCTCCAAATTGCCGCGCCGCCATCATCTCCATCTCCTCCACCAATCTTCTCCGGACACCCTTCTCCATCTCCGGTGAACCTCCCAGCCACCGTCCCCGTTCATCCCCACCTACTTCTCCACCTCCACTCCTTCTCGTGCGCCAACCACCATTCCCGACCCTCTCCCTGCCAATTTCCCGTCGCGCGACACAGCCTCCCTCCCCCCTCCATCACCGAAATTCATTCTCCCCTATCTACCCGATTTCGTGCTTCCCTCTCCGGCGACTCCTCCAACCACCCCCAATTTCCCCACCATTCCCACGTCCTGCATAAATTCGCATCGACGGCTTGCAGGGTTCAAGCCATCGTCCCGACATCTTCCTTCCCCCTCGCAAACCCGTCGAACCCCTCTACCCTCAGCCAAATCATCGGCCAAATCGCCATCATCTCCGCGAATTCACCCCTCACCCATTTCACCCAACGCAAATTTCGTCCTCTGCGAAGTCGCCCATCGCGAAATTCACCCTTCGCGAAATCCATTTTCACCCAACAACGAACTTCCGTCATCAACCTCCCCTCCCTCTTCCCGCAACCTCCCGAAATTTCTCTGCCTGGATTGGGATTCTGTCGCCTTGCAAATCCCTCCAGAATTTCCGCATCATCCTCCCGACTCCCTGCCAAATTCACCGCCCGAGAGTTCCCTCTTTCTCTCTCTCTCTCTCCAGTTCTGACCCCTGATTCCCGCTCCACGCCTAGACCGCAACCTCCCGAAATTCCGCCTGAAGCACCCCCTGGAATCCACCCTAACTACCTCAGCCTCTATCTTCTCCCTCCTGCATTCCCATCCACGCTCAAACCAATCGCTGATACATCCCAATGTCCTTTCCCCCAAAATTCACTTCAAACCCGAGTTGACGCCCTGCGAATTTTCTGTCACCGCACTGCCAGAATTTCGCGACGAACGTGTGAGTTTCTTACCGCTTGACAAGATCCACAGTCCTCAGCCGCCGTCTCCCAGCGATCAGCCGGGAATCACCTCCACTTCACCAACTTCCCATTCTCTCTCTCAACTTCTCCTCTCTCTCTCCCTCAGTCCTCACTTCTTCGTCGACCGAAACAGTCGCCCCTCTTCTCCCCTCCGAATCCGCCGGGGGTGCCCTACACCCTTCCCAGTGCCACGAGACCCCAGCCGACGCCAACCCCCCCCCATCCACGCCTAATTTCCCCCTTCTCCGCCCAAACGGATTCGCCCACGCCCTTGAAAATTCCGCCACGCTCAGCCTCTCACCAAAATCGCTACATCACCTTGTCGATTCTCCCCTGCTGAATTCACACCGGCGATTGGCAAACTCAATTTTTGCCCTGGGCGGAACTTCAATTGCTCTCCCGCCGAACTCTGCACGGGTGTCAGCCTCCATCCCGCGCCGAATCCACCCGCCCTCACGACTACAATGACCAGGCCGAATTCAGTCCCGCCGCGCTGAATTCAAGCCGAATTGCGACCTGAGTTCAGGTCACAACGGCAACCTAACCTCCAGACGGCGCCCGCCCACGTCCTCCCCAGAATTCACCTGCGCCCTGTTCTCGCTACGCTTGCATCCCCAGCATCAGTCACTCCCAGGACCTCGGTCAACCCAGGCAGAGCCACGCCCCAACCCACTGACGCACGCCCGCGCTGACACAGGGTCTCACCCGCGACCAGAGCTCAGGCCTTCCGTGCGACCTGACCACAGGCTGAGCTTGAGCCGCCCCAGTCCGTGCCCGCCCCAACCGATTCGCGCTCGCGATCAGCCCGGGTTGTGCCGGCAAACGGTCACCGGCCACTTCTGCGCCCAGCCCCCGGGTCGCTACACCAACCGGCACCTCGTTGCGTCCACTCCCGTGTTCAGACTAGGCCGCGCCTGCGCCTTGCCCGGGCCACGCCCGCTTCCTCTTAGATGTCGTCTCTTTCTCTCCGGCCGACACCGCCGAGCCGGTTCTCCACTACGCCACGACCCACCGGGCAGCCCGCCCCGCAGGTTAGCTTCGACCCCTCATTTTAAAGTTTAATTACTTTTTGAAGCCTTTCCTTTACTCGTCTCCACCGCCGTCGGACAACATAGATAGGGTAGTACGACTATAGCTTCGAGACTTCTGACGCATACGTCAGAACCGACATCGAGCGTGGGCTGCAGCCTCCTGGCTACTCCACGACGAGCGACTTCCACGCCTCCGGACGTGGATCGAGAGGACCTCACCCTACCCATCATTGTGGGTTTCCCCGGGTTACTCGGAGTCGACTTCGCTGACCGGCACGCCTGCCAGCACTTAGGTTTAGGCTAGGGATCGTATTTAGGGTGTAGGACTCGCATACCCGTAGGTTAGGTTTGACCGGCTATCCTTAGTCATCCTCAGCTCCATTGATCAGGCACGAGGGTTTTCACAACCGTCGTCCTGCATCAAAGGAGTTAGGACCTTAGGCTCAGTAGTCTTGCAAAATCCAATTGTACAATTCAAATGTTGTGGAAGATATTTGAATCAAGGATTCAAAACATAAGGCACCATGAAATAATTATCTTATCATTTAGTGAAGATCAAAATATATGCTTACATGGTTTCTTAGAGGAGTTCTTTGAGATTGTTCAAATGTTCAACTTGTAGAGGTACCCAAATAAGCTTTGTATGGTTAGATCTCCTCTTGCATCTATTCTTAAATGCTTCTTTAAGATCTCCTTTCCACCCATCTCATTAGATTACCATTGGAGAGGCAGGAGAGGAAGAGAAGAGAGGGGTGGGTACTCACCAAAGCTCACATGACCACCCATAGGGTGAGACACTCACCCCCTATTTATAGACTCATGGTTTTTGAATTTTTTTTACAAAAACCCTCATAAAGGTGTATGTTTATGATAACATTCATTTTTATGAATCTAATTGGTTATTATTCAATGATTTTTAGGGATAATTCTTATTATTTTAATGCATGTTATCATGTTTGATGAAATTTTTGCATTCATATATCATATCATTCATAAGTTAATTATATGCATATTTGATATTTAACCTTTTCTAGAGTCAAAAGATGATGATTTTATTATGTGGGGCATGAGTTTCATGATTATAGGTATGAATGAAGGAACCCTATCGTCATTAGTTACTATATATATATATATATATATATATATATATAATCCTTTATCTGCGCGAGACTCATGAATGAGTTAGGGTATGGTTAATTATCAAACCCTAATCGGTCACTTAATTTAGTACTGATGCGAGTAGAAAATCATCAAGAGCAACTTCTCTAATATTTACACTTCATTGGCCAAAGATTTAACCACATATTATCCCTTGAGTCAATCTCCTTTTATACCTAGGACGAATGATCTCATCTTGACCACTCAATCACCTTCGAGGACTTTATTTCGTATTCAATCTATGACGTTTTGAAGATCTCGCAGATAGGGATTCGTAAGTTATAATCAAAAAACAATTATCCATCTACAAGATATCTTTGATTTCTCAAGTCAAAGGACCACATACATAACTATGATATAAATCAAATGATCAACAATTTGTTATAATACCATTCAAGGATTTAGATAAATCAATTCAGTCAATTCTTTTTCCAAAGAGCACCTACCATCTATCTTTGGTGTCTCTACACCGATGGCCACATGATCATCCATACTAATCAAATGAGTGAGATTAGAGAGTGCTATTCATTATGGATAATTTAATGTCCTCGAATATCCCATGAATAGAAATGTTGATAGCATATGTTTGAAAACTAGTGATCACTGCATAATGATCCCATCACATTTCTCTTGATCCTCACATATTTTTATGGACTTCATTACGAATATCACATAAAAATGAAAATGAATAAAATTTCATTTTACTGAATATAAACGAAAGATAAAAGTGTGATTGGCTTACATGCCACATAATATCTATCACGGAGGACCCCCCAGCCCCTTAGTATAAGAATAAATGTGCTCCATTGTATTTAAAACACCCCAAACTCTAATAATTTAATTTATAGGTCTAACCATGGGGTAACAAGACATGACCATTGTAGACTTGTAACCTTTGGTTTAGAATTCAAGTTTCACTAGAAACGATTACTTTAATTAATGGGCCAGGCCTCCAGTACTTGAGATTTAGAAAACCCGTGGCACATAAAGTTTCTAATTGGCACAGCCCATTGGCCTGCTATGTAGAGATAGAGGGAAACGCTAACACACTCAAGAAACTAAAACGTTGACCAAGGACCTTGGACGCCAGCTGTCATGGCGAAAGCGTCTCTCGCTCAACGCAAGTTTTCGCATTGGAACTTTCTAATCCAGGGAAAGAGAACTTGATGAATCACCCCGCGAGGGTTCGCTGGTCAAACCGCACGGCTGGACTTTCTCCACCGCCTGAAAGCACCCCTCACAGCTCAATTCAGGGAGACGGAGATTCCTCTCTGTCTCTCTCTCCCCAGATCTCTAGATCTCTAGCGCTACATCTTTATCTCCCGGGGGGGAGTTGAATTCCTTAGGTCGCTATTAGAATAAGCAAGAGAGAACTTGGGAGGAATCGCTCGAGGGCCTCTTCAAATCAGTCAAAGTTCAAAGAGTTTCTTAAATGCAGATGACTTTTTCGGTAGATTGCCTTTAATCACAATGCTCTTCCGCCGGCCATTAATCACACTCGTCTCTCTCTCTCTCTCTCTCGCCAGTGGAGCAATATCGGACGCGCGCTTGTAGGGCCCTAACCTATTCCGGGCTCCATTCCTTCGGTTTCTTGTCCCTGTAATCAAACAAAAGATACAGCTGGAAAGGAGGGAGGGAGGGAGGGATGAAGAGGGAGAGAGAGATAGAGAGATCCCACCGAGCAGAGTTGCAGCGGAGATAAGTGCACGTGCTATTTTACTGAAATAAAAATAAATGAATTCAGGTCACTAGATCCGATTACCAGATTGGCAGATTCTCATAATGTTCGCCAATTTCCAGCCCACTAGGCAGTCCCCGTTCCCCACCCTCTGTCTGTTTCTCTGTCTGTCTCTCTGTCTCTCTCTCCCTTTATCTCTCTCTCTGTCTCTCTCTCTGTCTCTCTCTCTCTCTCTATTTATATACGTATATATTTGCCTCTCTTGTAGAAATAATCTTTATAAATAAGACACCATTTTCAAAAAATTATATTATTTGAAAATAATTTAGAAAATACGCATTTGTCATTTTTCTTGAGCAAAAGTCTTCGTTGACTTGTTCAATTTCGAAAGTTTCATCATTTTTAACCCGCAAGGAACAAAACTGATGGCCGACTGCGATCGATGCTTTCGCTGCACGTTGACTCTGCATGACAAGGACGCATATCCAATTACTTTATTTCCGGAGATTTTATGAAATTATCCCGTGCACTACAGAACAGCTCGCCAGCTTATCCATCAGCGTTGACTCCGTGTGGCCCGATTCCGTGTTCAAGTGGCCAACTCTTGCGGCGCACAACGTTGACACGAAGCTTGTCGAAATCTCCTCGTTTTCAACGGCTCAGATTGCGAGATTGTGAAAAGAGCATTAATTTAAAGCAAAAAATAGTGAAGGAATATAGCGTTTAGACCGCGTCAAGCAGGTGCCGTTTGAACCGACGACTGAGCTCCCCACGAGGTTTGACTTTTCCAGGGAGCTGCGGCGGGCGTTTACTCTCGTAGGACTCTACTCGCCGACGATAGTTAAGACACTGAGCACTACACTGCTCATCGTTTTCCCCCAGTAAATTGAAGAGAGAGAAAGAGGGTACGGCGATTAAGCCCCTGGTTTTGGATTCTGTGTCCGACGACTTTCTCTCGTTCTCCCCCGATTTTAATAGTCGCCAGTTGTTCGTGTGCTTATCTTTAACACCACTTTATTCAAAAGTCAAACGACGGGGAGAGAGAGAGAGAGAGATAACCATTGTGCTGGGAAAAGGCGTGTTTTGAAGATGGAAAAGGAGCGGCGCTTTTAATGGCCTCTAAAAAGTCAACGTTAGGTGGATCTTTCGTGTACTCCGGCACTAGCGTAAAGCAGATTTTCCTGGAAAGTAAGTTTTCTTCTGAGAAAGTTACCACATGAGGGAGGATCAGAAGTCAACGTACATGACACGTGTAACCGACCCGGTTTCCCGCAACTTGACCTCGAGCAGCCGATTTAACCTTCAAAGTCAAACCGCGGTGTCAAGCTGCCCCTACGGTCGTCGCAATTAATTACATTAAACGCGTTGAGAAACCTCCGAAACCTTTTAAAAAATTTCTCTCTCTACCCAACCGCCCCTGCCCTCTCTCTCATCCCCACGCACCCCCTCTTTTACAAATTCCAACTACCCCAAAGTCAACCCTCTCTCCCTCCCCACTTTCTCCCTCTTCTCTCTCTCTCTCTCTCTCTCTCTCTCTCTCTCTCTCCTGTTTCTCTCCTCTCTCTTCCATGGGAAACGGCATCGGCAGACTCAGAAGCTGTCTCTACGGGAGCAACCTCTCAAAGCGCCACCACCCAGACTTCTCCGCGATGACAACGGAGTTTCAAGATGAAGGCCTGGGGCACTCCTTCTGCTACGTGCGCCCCTCTTCTCTCTCCTCCTCCAAAGTCCACCATTCCGAAGACCCCAGCGGCGCCGCCTTCATCTCCATCTCTGGCGCCTCCGTCAGCGCCAATACCGCCACCGCGCTCTCCACCTCCATCATCCCCGACTCCTATTCTCCTCCTTGCAGCGCCTTCGACTGTTCCACTTCCTTCTCCTCCGTACCTCTGCAGCCCGTCCCTCGAGGATCTTTCTACCAGTCCGGTCCTCTCTCCGGCCCCATCGATCGCGGATTCATGTCCGGACCCATCGAGCGAACCTTCATGTCTGGTCCTCTCGACAAATTTTCTTCTCGCAGCAATATCATGCACAGTCTCCGTCGCGCTCTTTCGATAACGATACCCAGGGGGCAGAACTCCGCGGTGACTCCCGCCAAGGCTTCTACTAAAGAACTAGAAGAAGGAAATTCCAGCTTGGAGGATATTGGACAGAAGAAGGTTGAAAGAGGGAGGAGCTTGCAGTGGGCGGAGGGAAAAGCGGGAGAGGATCGCGTCCATGTCGTGATATCCGAGGACCATGGATGGATTTTTGTGGGGATCTATGATGGGTTTAACGGACCCGATGCGCCGGATTTTTTGTTGTCTAATCTCTACTCCGCTGTTCACTCGGAGATGAAGGGGCTTCTGTGGAAGGAGGGAGATTCTGATACCACGAACGATCGACCGAACAAGAGGTCGAAGAAGTGGGAGGAAACGCAGAGGAAGTGGAAGAACGAATGGGATAAGGAGAGATCGGAGCCCCAAGAAATATCTGCGGTGGATCATGCAAAAGTTCTGGGAGCCCTATCGTCTGCCCTAAAAAAGACGGAGGACTCTTATCTTGATATCGCGGATAACATGGTGGGGGAGAATCCGGAGCTCGCTTTAATGGGTTCTTGCGTTTTAGTCATGTTGATGAAGGGAGAGGATGTTTATTTGATGAACGTGGGGGATAGCCGCGCAGTCCTCGCCCAGAAGGCGGAATTAGAGAGGATAAAGGACGAGCCTTTGGATGATTCTGAAGATGATGAGGCGGATGGACCTCCCAGCTTAATGGCTCTGCAGCTCACCCTGGATCACAGTACCAGCGTGGAAGAGGTAGAAAAACGTGAACCCACTTTTTCTCTAGAACTTTTTTCATTTTCTTACAATTTTTGGTGTGTTTGTTCAGGAAGTTGAGAGAATCCGGAGCGAGCATCCAGACGACGCCGCCGCGGTGACGAACGGTCGCGTCAAGGGCTCTCTCAAGGTCACCAGAGCTTTCGGTGCCGGCTTCCTCAAGAAGGTAAGAGAGAGAAAGAGTTAGAGAGTGAGAGTCAAAGGTCCATGTGAATGTCCCGTCATATCCCACGTCGAAAGCAAGGAACGCGACGGAGAAAGTCAACGCGTCTGATACTCTCTTCTTTTTTTTTAATGGCAGCCCAAGTGGAACGATGCGCTTCTGGAGGTATTCAGGATAGACTACGTCGGCAGCTCCGCCTACATCTCCTGCAATCCTTCTCTCTGCCATCACAAGCTTAGCCCCGAAGATCGATTCCTTATTCTATCGTCGGATGGACTCTACCAGTACTTGACCAATGAAGAGGCTGTCGCAGAAGTGGAGCTCTTTATTGCTTCCTGTCCAGAAGGAGACCCCGCCCAGCATCTTGTTGAAGAAGTTCTCTTCCGGGCTGCGAGAAAAGCTGGTAAAAAAAATTGACCTTTTAAACGTCATTTTTCATCCCGGAGTTTTCGATCTGACTTTCGCCATTAATGGCAGGACTGGACTTTCACCAGCTTCTGGAGATCCCCCAGGGAGATCGCCGCAAGTACCACGACGACGTCTCCGTCATCGTGATCTCCCTTGAAGGAAGGATCTGGAGATATAGCGTGTAAGTGAGAGAAAGATAGAGACACTTAGAGAGATAGAGGGAGCTCGCGGAGCTTTTGACTGCCGGGTTCTCGTGCTGTATCATACCCTAAATTTCCTATATTCATACGAAGGGGGAGGTCTCGTTTTGAAATGTAATAAAAAAAAGGTTGAGGAGCAACGGAGGTTTTGCAGTTCTTTCTCTTGGTCGCTGTTGCATCTGCAGGTGTACTTCGAGGTTGGAATCTTGCATCCGGTTAGGGTTTCTCCGTCTCTTCCATGGCGCCAACTGTCTGTTGGCGACATTAAATCAGACGTCGTCTTCAAAGACGGCGGCGTTGACGCACGGGAACTTGGGGATGAATGGGGGAGGGGAGCAGCAGTGGAACACGTTTGAGGGCTTGTAGCGATCGGCGAATGAATGCACTGTCCGACTTTAGGTCAACTTCCAACGGACAACCGTGAGAGACTGCGTGGTCATCTTCTCCCGTCATCAATGAGGGGCGGTGGTCCGCAAAGATGAGGGAGCAGACGTTGTCGAAATTTAATGCTGGTCTTGATGATGCACAAGAAGAGGAAGAAGACGATCAGAGCACTGCTTCTACAGACGTTGATGGAATTACTTCCTGGAATGAGAGAAATGCATAGATTTGTGTTGCATAGAGAGAGAGAGAAAGAGAGAGAGAGAGAGAGAGAGAGAGAGAGAGAGAGAGAGATCAAAAGAGAGGTTTTGAAAATGATTATAATTAATCATCTTGTCACGATTTATGATGCATCTAAATCAATGATAATCATATTATAAATTGTTACAGGGCCAGTGCAAATAGTAGATCTCACGTGTGACATACTTTATGACCTTGTATCGAGTTTTCTAACCCTACTTGAATGATCATGTCATGTTCATGCGGCATTTTCCATTCATTCATCATACCATGCACACAAAGTACATCGCACATCTTGCAAAGAGTAGGTGACTTTACAGATGAATGACCTTGAATCAGATGAATGGGGCACCCATGCATGCCTTGTGGCATGTTCAGGGTGACAACTCTCTCCTGGCCATAAGACGTATGTGTTCTCACAAGTTTAGGGCAAGAGATGTAGTAGCCTAGATAGGAACTTGATCCATAAATAAGTGGCCATTGACCCTTTGATGAACATGTTTATTGGTCGATCTTCATGTTCTTGAAAGCAATTCATTTGATACAAAAATATTTATCATTTTTCTAACTCACCTTATTGTAGAATACTTAAGTATCGAATCCATGAGGAACACAGGCTTCGATCAAGTAATTTTATTTTGGTAGATGAGAGGAGAAGAATATGATAGATGAAAAGTTTAGAAAGAAGAGATAATATAAAGTATTACTATTATATAAATAAGTGACTTTGTCTAAATTAAATATTAGTGAAAAAAATATTGATGGGATATGATGGTGATTGGTGATATAGTCTACTTGATTCAAACATTACTCTACTCCCAATATGGATTGAGTTTGAGCTGTACATAGAAATGAGAGTCGCAACCATGATTCTTTATAGTGATGAGAATCAGTGTTCTAATGTGGCCAGCCAAGTGATTCTTCTATATCATCTAGACCAAACACCATTCAATTTCAAATAAAGAACTCTTGAATAATAATTATACCTTATATTTTTGTTTCAAAAGGTCAACAAATTTTGGTTAAAGAGAAGAGATACAATTACAATGAAGAAGGGGAGGTATATGTATATAGTCACGTGGAATTTTCCTAGATTTCCTCCTCTGATTTTGAATGAACTCCTTTTTTATTGAAAAAAATTTCATATTATTTAGGCTCCTTGACTTGTGGCCATTAGTTAAGCATTTCTTCATTATTAAGGACTTGGTTTTGTGGTGTGGATTTTGAATCGTGTAACTAGTTCTTGCCTTTGTATTAACTTTGGCAAGCTCATTCTCCATCTTAAGTTCCACCTCCTTGTCGTGCTTCATCCACTAGCATAATTAGGCTCAATTGATGCGGAATTTGGTAGTCTTGAATCCCAATGTACTAATCATTGGATACAATATCTTATTGAGGATGGGTCCCTTTCAGTCCCCTTTAATTTTTTTCTCAGCCAATGATGAGTTATTCAAGGAATCTAGACAGATCTCGACCATTGGATTAAACAGAAGTGAAGTCCAACTACTGTGATGACACCATGTAGTCATTCACAAAGCTGGTGAAAATCTTTTGTTTTTTTGCCTCTTATCATGCTCTTCAATTAATTTCTTTCCATTGCTTGACGATCTGTCTCCCATGATCAGATTGGATGATTGTGATGTCCTAGCAGTAAAGTGTTTTAGTCTTACATGGATAAAATATTGTGAAATGAAGTAAAAAAAAACATAGTAGTGCAAGTGGTAGCCAAAATTAATTATCATGGGCTAATTTTATCTTCCATTATGTTGAAGCCCTTTTAGACTTCTCATGGTATCATACAAAAAGACTTTTGAAAACCCTAAAAATGATTAGTCTCGTATGGAATAAACTATAGAATTTAAATATAGATATAATGGTTTATGAATAGGACTACAGGATTTGGGTTCGCTTCAGATGGTTGAGAAATCAAACTTACTAGATAAAGAAGTTCCCTCTTCCTAAAGTGTCTCTTAAATAATCCCACATGCAAAACTAGTTTTCCTTTGTACAACTTAACAACCCTTTCAAAGCACTTCAGGTGGCTTGGCATATAATCCCCAAGTAGTGCTTGGGATAGGTTTTTAGAATGAGATAATGCATTAGGGTTTTCATGACAAGAAGAGGGCACACGTCAACTATTGTCATGCCTTGTAGGGGACCTGAAATTAGCCGTTGCCGCGACTAAAAGAGGGGAATGTAGCAACCATTGTGACACCCTAACTAGCTGTCACTGTGCTTGAAAGGTTGACCACAACCTGTCGTCTTTGGCATCCATTTTATCGTGCTTCCAAGAGAGACAAAGAAAGGTCAATGTCAAATTGCAAGATTGACCATTATAATTCTACCGAGAAAAGACATTGATTGAAGACTACAACTGATGGTGATGAAACATGTCACTAAAGAGAGATATGTGTCGGCAGAATCAATGAAGAGTGGTGAAAGTGGTGATGGCAACTGATCGACATAGTGGCCAAAAGAATTCAAGGCGATATAGAAGACCTTAACATGAGAGAAGCTGCTTTGATACCAAGAGAGAAGACAAAATGAATGAATGTGAGAGTGCAAGAGTCATTTGAGGCTTCATTGAGGAGGCCCTTACAAAGGTTAGTGTTGGACCATAATGGGATTGGCGAGTGGTGGGCCCTAATGGGACCTTAAAATCTCAAATTGTCTTATATAAATAGACAATTTGATCCATATGATTCCTTAGCTTTGAAATTTCATTTCTCAACTCTTCACATGATAGAACTATAAAATATGATTAAAAATTTGTCACTTGAATTTCTGTGTCTTTGATAACATACAATTTATACATGTAATTATTTGATTATTAATACAAATTTAGGCATAAAACATTCCATTCTTATGCATGTTATCATACTTTGAGTGCATATCTATCATTTCATACATTTTAAAGTTTTAATTTTAAAATGTAACATTTTAGGGATAATTATGTATAATTAAATAAAATGTTTGAGAGAAGATTATTCTCATCTAGATTTGACAGTATAATTAGGTTTTAATGTTAAATAATAAGAGAAAATACTTTATATACACTCATTTATTTTTCTACGTTTTATTTTTTTAAGAGAAATGAGTCTATTTTTGAAATAAAAATTTATTCTCTTGTTAATTATTATATTTGACTTTTTAAAATGATAGATTATTTAATTTCTGATAAAAAAATTGGATTAATTTGGATTTGTATTTTTAAAATTTATGAAATATCTAATTTTTAGTGATTTTTCTAAAAAATTTCTGATTTTTTATGAATTTATTTGGATTTAATTTGAATTAAAAAGAATAAAAAATCTATTTTTAGTACGTGCTGACGTGGCAGTTGGCGTGGCCCGGGCAAAATGTGTTGCCACATAGCAGCATGTGTACACACCACGTGGTGCACACGTATGCATATGTACGTGTGTGTGTGTGCGCGTGTGTGCGCGCGTGTGATTAGTGAGTCAAGAATTCTTTTCAAGATTTTTGCTAACTCACTAATCACTCATACTTTATATACCCGTCGATTCACTTTGCTTTTTGTCATGTGGGATTACTATTGTTTATTTTTATGCGCAAGTGACGTGGAAAATTTTGGAGTGAACGATTGCGTGGATCAAATTGCGATCGTCAATCTTCACTTAAGTGAGGGGGTATGTAGCGCACTCTAATTGGGCGACGATTCATTTTAAAATGATTTAATCTCAGACGTTCATTTGAAGAGTTATAACAGTTGAGATTAAATGCGCCTGATGGACTTGGGTGGACGCGTGTCAACATCTCAAGCGTCAATTCACGATTGGACGGATACGATCACGCATCGCTTCTTCTTCATAAGCGATGTGGCAAAATCTGAGCGCTCTATCTTAGATCGAACGGACATGACTTAATGGCAACGATTTAAAGCCAAGCGTTTTATCTGAGTCGTTGATTAAAGATGAAGAGTCAAATCCAACAGTCACACCCAATTTAGCCTATAAATATGCATGCTATTCGACGATGTAAAGCATTCTTGGATGATCCTATCATCGAATATGTATGAGAAAACATACTTCCAGAGTTTTTTTAAAGGAGTTCTTGAAGCTATTCAAGTGTCTAGCCTCTAGCAGTATTTACACGGTCTCGGGATGGTTGGATATCCTTTTCAAAGCTCTTCACCAAGAGAGAAAGAGAATAAATGAGATAATTCTCACAAGGCTTGTATGGGCACCTTGAGTTGTGATCGTTCTCCCCTTATTTATAGACATTTGGTATGAGGGTTTTTCCATAAAAACCCTCATAATTTTGTCTATATCCACCAACATCCTTAGACCTTTTGTGCGTGACCCTCTAGGTCCATACATCTCACTAGTTAATAACTCTATAGACTAAATAATACCTTATTGGTCAACCTTAATTAATTATCCACATCAACATATAGATTAATTAATCAAGGATTGATTTCACTTAATCGATAGGTTGAGTTGCCAGTATGTTAGGTGCCAAGTTACACCACGTACTCTAAGAGATATGGAATATGTAATAACTCACTTATAAAACCTTCCCATCATCGATTACCATGTATGTATTATCCTTCATCCACATGAGACTCATGAATAGCTTAGGGTACGGTCAACTGTCAAACCCTAATCGGTTACTGAAGTTACCGAGGGCGGATGATCCCATCTTGATCACACAATCATCTTCGTGGACTTCATGTCATATCAAATATATGATGTTTTAGATATCTCGTGGTTAGGGATTCATAAGTCATAATCAAAACACGATCATTTATCCATAAGATGTTTTTGGTGTCTTAAGTCAAAGGACTACAAACACAACTGTGACATGAATCAACTTGATTGATAGTTAGGTATAATACTATTCAGGGATTAATACCTATCAATTCAGTAAACTCTTTCTCCAAAGAGCACCCATTATCTATCCTTAGTGTCTCTACACCGATGGCTATAAGATCAGCCATACTCATCATATGAGTTAGATTAGATAATGCTACTTCGATGAAGATTAATCCAGCGAATCCTTAGTAATCCTTAGTAATCTAGTTCGATCAAGATTAATCCAACGAATCCTTGTACGAGTTTAATTCCGTTTTATGAATCTGATTATTCTGACGAATCATGATACATACTTGTAGTACTAACATTTCTTACTTGCACTTGTTTATATTTTTTCGGATATTTTACAAAAGAGGGGTTTGGGTGCTAACATGGCAAATCTGCCACACGGAAGCGTGCCATCCACTAGGGGCTTGTGTGGCCCTACATAGGAGCCATACGGAACAAGAATACATAGGCTTCGTTGATTTCAATTCAAATCATATTTTACAGATTTTTCACATGTGGGGCTAAGGTTATGGCGACCTGGCACTCTTGGAGGAGTCGCATGAAACAAGAAAAGGTAGCTACATGATGAAGATCTTATGGTCTGAAGGATTTTAGCTGATTTGTGTTTCTCTCCTCTCAATTTGCAATACTGATGAGGTGCATTCCACCCCATCAAGGAGAAGATTGGACAGCCATGTTATTCATGCTGTGATCGCTCTCTCTCCTCTATTCTGATGTGCCACACAGAGCCATTTGGGCCCTCGTGCCCAGATCTAATAGCCTCTAAAGCTTCCGCCGCTTGCTCTCCTCTCTCGGGCCCTTAATGGGAGGCGACATGGCCCAAATTGTGGACGTCGTTCACGTCATCTTAAATGGGCAATCAGATGGCCACGATTTGCCGCAATTGCTCCTAAGGTTCTTGGTTTCCTCCACCTTCGGCTTCGGCCACCTCCACCACCGTCTCCGCCATCTCTAGCAACATCTGCCACTACCCCCATCTCTACCACTCACTCCTGCCACCTCCGCCGCCAGCTCCCACCACCTCCAGCAAGATCCACTGCGAGATCCCTTTGGGCCGATCCAAAAGTCTTAAAGTTCGGTACTGCGATCTAATTTTCAGCATCGATCAATTTCTGATTGCAGCTCTCAGTCGTTCTATCTGTATTGATAAATGATGACCCATGCCTGAGATATGGTACCGAAGGAACTGAAAAGTTAATACCAAGCCACGGAACTGGGACGAGCAGCTAACATCGCCGACGAGGAGTAATCTCTTGATTACCCTCCATCTCAGGTCTGAATTTACCGGGGTGGTAACATCGCCGGAGAAGATACCAGTTCTCTCGAAGCTATCCCCACATTTCTCTCAGACTGATGAATAGAAGAAATATCAGGAATTAACAAGAAAAATTGATCAATGGAGCAACGAGACCGAAATCCTTGCTTGTGTCCTACATTTCCAGAAGAAAGACGAGAAGACAGAATACCGTCAAGATGAGTCTCGCTGAGCCGCTCCACCCGGCGAGGGTATTGCCGTCATTCGCCACTCTACCCGACGACGCCGCCGGAGCAGCACTCTCAGGTTGGCCGTTCGGGGATAATTCGGTAAATTCAACTGGTGGCCCTACCTCATTACTAGCTCCGCTGCCTTGAACGGTACCTCTAAAGATCTCCCTCGGCAAAAGAACCCTAGAGACCGCGAAAACCGCTACAGGATTCTGATCGTAAACAGTTCTCGTAATCGAAGCCTGAATAATGCCCGTATCGATACTGATCGATCCGTTCCCTCTGGAGATATTCAGAGTGAATCTCCCCGCGCCGGAATCCTCCGTCGCGAGCGTCGGCTGCACCGGGTTCACGATGCTCTCGAGAGACCCGAGAGGATAATATGAATGAAGCACGTGGAATCTCAGAACGGCGGATTTCTGCTCCGCCGCCAGAGATCGAAGATTTTCCGTCCTTGGAAGTCCGGCAAACGCTTCGTCCGTGGGAACGAACACCGTGATTCCCGCACCTCTCTGATCCTGCATCAATTCTTCCGTTACACCCGAAGCCTGAAACATCGACGCCGCGACAGTGAAATCTCGGCCGTTTATCAAGATATCGCTGATGTTGATCTGCGGGGACGGTCTATTCTCCGATGCGGCCAGATCTAATCCGTAGGGGATGATGAAGTTGTTTACCGCGAAGACGCTGACGTTATAAGGAACGGCGGTGACGGTATCCAGAACGGAGGCGTTGGAGGAGGAAAACGGAACGGGACTGCGGATGGTGACATCACCGCTCGATGACCGCGTTATATTGACGTCGCCGAGTTCGTCGGCGGCCCGACCCGTAGTCTGGTACAATGTGGCTACTAGTCTTCCTTCGGGGGGGATCTGTTGAAGATCTGAAAGAGAGAGGTACTGGAGGAGGACGTGGTAGCGGAGGACGTCGGCGAGATAGCTTGAGGAGGAAGCGGCGCGGAGATCAATGTCGGTGGAGGAGTGAAGAACAGAGTTTGGGACGGCAAGGAGAGTGACTGAAGTGCGGCGTTCAAGCTCGGAGGATACAGCGGTGGAGATTAGGAGGCTGGAGAATGCGGAGAAATCTGGATGGTTGGATAGGAGGGTGGTGATGTTCGCGGAGATCGGTGTCTTGGGGAAGAAGACGAGTAAAATCGCTAGGTATAGGAGGGTAATTCGGGAAACCCAGGGTGCGCTTCTGGAGGTCATCTCCTTTTATTTTTCTCTTCGCACCAGTAGAGAGAGAAAGGAAGAGGTAGAGAGAGAGTGAAGTGAGGAGTGGAGTGAGCAGGAGAGGTGATGATAACTATGAAGCGGTATTTAACTGCCTGCGCGGTAACCTCACCGATTAATTCCATCATGGTTCTGGAAAGTCCGGAGGCTTTTATCTTGCTCGCCAACTCCTGAGTACGAGAATTTAGTTTTATGGATCCTCGTAGGGGTGTTTCCATAATATAATTTTTTGATGTCCTGATCGCGGTGGATCCACGTAAGCCGAGTGAGCTGGCTAACAGCGACATATCAGTCCTAGCTGGCAAAAAATGAACGACCACGATCTTCTGCTCCTGATCCTAGATGGAGGGTTCGATCTTTGGCCTTGACTCGGTCCAAGTCAGTGGTCAATGTCCGGACCGGAGGGTGAGCTCAGCGCCATGGCTATGCCGATTATTTCTGAAGTCCGTTTTGCCGGCCCGCAACTGCCCGCGACCTGAGCAGAAAATCCTCCACCCCAAGAATTTTTAAAAGCCTGTCACCGCGGTAAGTATCCCTCTCGAGAGATGCTTAGCATATTGGTTATGCCCTTCGGTCTGGAGCTTCGCGGAGGACGTTATCCTTGCAGTCAAAGCGAAGAGGAAGAAGAGCGAGTATCTAGGATTGTTTTCTATCGATCGTCCGACGTTCGAATCCAGAATTCTCCTTCATCTGCTTGTTTACTCTGCTACGTTCACTTCCGATTTTTTTTCGTTTCGATCAATAGACGATGAACTTAAGCTCTCACACCGGTATCGTTGTCGTCTGTTGTGATTACTCATGACCTTCGGTTTATAAGATTGGAATTGTGGAAGCGAGGTGCAGAAATTTCTCCGCTTCCTCGAATGGCAGCACTTTTTTCTCCGTGGTTTTAGGTAGAGCTCCGCGTGTCTCATGAAGTTTGCATGCTGTTCTAATTCTGTTTTAAGCGGAATATCAAGGATATGGAAAATCAAGAACAACCGGAAAACTCCGACCTCGCACAGCAGGGAGTGATTCCAGGATGTTGGAGGGGCATGTTTTTGTCCATCGAAGTCAACCAGAGTCTTCTCCTTCGGAAGATGCTGGGAGAAAGAAGAAATGGCGATGGTAAACGTTTGGGAGGTAATTTCTGTTCACTTTATTGGATCACTGCCAAAAGTCGAAAGCAAATCAAGTCATTCACTCATATTTCAGGCATGAAAGCTTCAGAAAAGATAGTGGAAACCTTGCCTGGAGGTGACCAGACCAATCACCCAAATACCAGACCAAGCCTGGTGCGTTCATCTGTATCAACTATCTTGATCGTTCGTTGAAAACTCGTCGATTTATGCCTTCCTAGCATTTGAATATGAATGATCTGAAGCTGGGTTAAAACGAATAGATGATGTATACTTACATAGTATGTCTCGCATGCCTTTCAGAAACTTCACGCTGTGGAGGAAGCTGAGTTGGGGGGGAAGACAGAGAAAAATTTGTTGAGAAGATTGAATCCTCTAGAAATATACAAGAAATACAGGGTGCTCACGCAGAAGGGCAAGAAGCTTAAGCCCGATCCCCCTTCAAGAAGATTTTCTCGCACAATTTCCATCCACCATTTGGAGTGCAACGACTACGTGCCTTCAGATCAAATTGAACCTGAGGAATCTAGCCGTTGCCTTAATGGACAAAGAAGGCTTGATATTCTAGGGCATCAGCTGCATGAGAACCAGGACGAATTTCCAGAAAAGCTCCAAGAGACAAATAAAAGACTGTTAGAGAAGCAACTTAGTGAGAAATGTTATCCTGTTGGACTCTTAGAGAGGCCTGGTGTAGACTTTAAGAGGTCGTCATCTTACCCTGGACCAGTCACAGAAAGTCAAAGAGATTGTGGGTAGCACTGTTCATCGGTTAGAAGATCGTAAACAGAGGATGAGAGATTTAACGAAAGAGAATGCTCGGATTTCATTGGATGGTGTTCTCCACAAGATTCCTTATGGATCGACACCATATTGGAAAAAATTCTCTCTCTTGGAAGGCTCTGATGCACATGGGAATTTCAGTAGAATGAGACGAACCCAATCTCTTACAGAGTCACCGGACATATACAGTCAATTGCTGGAATCAAACTTCAACAAACAAGAATCAAGGCGGGAGAAAATCGTTGAAAACTTTTGGAAGAATTTCCTCGCTGCCCAATGTTGAATCCTATCACTTTCCGGAAGATAATCACAATGAAATTTCTCCGATTTTTTTGAAGTCCCAATCATTTTTCGCTGGATCAAGATCAGGAGAGTGTTATTTGCGATGAATCGGATAAATTAATGGCGGAGGATGTAACGAGTCCATTTCTATGATACTGTAGAGAGTAATAATCAAAGAGAACCAAGATCAGTTTCTAAAGAGTTTTCCTTCTCCCATGGTGAATTCTTGTCTACCCATCGTAATCCAAAATCTAATTTTTGGGATATTTGTTCTTGAATACTGACTTTAAAATTTGCCATTTCTTCTATTGAACCAGGATCAGAGATCAAACCAGACAACAGTGAAGGACAGCAGTACACAACGGATGACTCTCTGTCAGATGCTAATGGACAGAAAATTCCCAATATGCATGTCGATTTTGATGCTCTTCATTCCCGAGTAGACCCCTAAGCATGAAGCTGTATTTCTTCATCTAGTGGAGGTGCTAAAAACGTATGGGTCTAGCGGTACTGAACTTTGCCGAGACTAATATCTCACTCGAACCAAGATTGGACTACCCAATTTGCAGGCTATCTAGACCAAGAACTCGTCAGTGATCTGATCCATGAAGTCCTGCTGGAAATTCTCGAGAGTTCATGCGGCCAGGTATCCACAAAGTCCATGATCCTCGTACTTAAACATGCATGGGAAGACATCAGCTGGCATCTGGATAGCCAGCAAGAAGCGGATGATGGACTTGAGTACATTGTAGAAAGGGACTTCAAAAAGGATCTTGGATGGATGAAACTGGGCCATGATATAGAAGATGTGGGCCTAGACTTGGAGGCTGTCATATTAGATGATCTAACGAATGAGATTCTCATGGATTTCTTTTTGAATTCAGCGTGAAGTCTTTCTAGGAGAACAATTTCCTTGCACATACACACAGAAAGGAATATGGAGAGCGCATATTCAAGTAGTGGGATTTCTGGTCCCTGTGTAAAATAAACTGTGCACTATAGCATTTCACTGTAGATATTCTACAGAAGAAGCCATTTCATATACCTTAATGAATTTTATTCGGTTTAAGTGTCTGTTTAGAGTGCTTCATTCATTTTATTATTTTATGCTCCTGTCTACTCTGTTAAAAAAAAAAAAACTAAATCATGAATACAAAGTAAAAATATCATTGGTTTCTTGAACATTTGATTAAGTGTTTTCTGTACAACAAGAATGCAGTACGGTGTATGAAGAGTACAAACTCATGTACATGCTTTTGACATCAATCAAATGGGGAAACAAAATGGGCATGTGCTATGGCAAAAATAGAGATTTCTCAGAAATCACCCTCCCCTAAAACCTACCTTCCGGGAGCAATGTGCTCTCTCCGGCGTGGAAATAGCAAAGAATTCCTGTGGAATCAAGCAGAATGGAGATTCCTATCCGACTTATTAGACCTGCACATGCAATCAGGGCATGGGTATGTGTAGACCGAGTCACTAGGTCGCTTAATCTCAATCCCCTTGGCATCACAGTGACTCCTCATGTTCACCAGATGCCGTTTAAGAGCCCTCCACCTGAAAAAGAGAATTTTTATTTTAGAAACTGAGATACGCTAATTACATATGGATGCAGAAAAATACATGCCCCATATTTTGATTGTCAAAGAGAAGGGCCAGCTTTCTCTTATCGGGCTTGATGGTCTTTGAGTGGCCTGAATTGAGGTACCGGCGGTGGCCTATGAGGATGTGGGGGAAATTCCCGCCTTGCGTGGTGACAAACACCTCACTGTGGAGGCACACAGTGTAGTCTATGGCTGCCATCCTTGAGGAGAAATTCTGCAAGAGTTTGCACCAAAGTTAAGAACTTATGTACTGGATGCATCCATTAAATAGATTACTGCACCTTGAATGGGGCGAGCTCGTCTGCAGAGGCCAACGTCTCTTTTGTTTGAAGGAGTGGGAACATCTCAAGCAGAGGAGCCATGGTCCTCTCCCCTGCATAGATCTTTCCTGATGCCAAGTAAATTACTGTATTGTTGTTGAACCCCATGCCCCTCAGCATCAGCCCCACCTAGACAGAAAACAGTGAATTGACAAAGTTCTTCAGGTAATGCACAGTTCAAGACTTTTCAAACTCTACCTGGATACAATCACTTGATTTTATGAAAGATTTATCTATGTGTTATGAGCGAGACTGTTTGTATATACCTCCAAAGGAGTGAGTGGGCATTTTCCATTCATCCTGATAGCACCAGGTTTTATAACACGCCCAGGCTTGGTGAATTTCCCTCTCCAGCCTCTCTCTCTTGCAGCATCCATGTCTTTCTTTTCCTTCTCCCCGCCGTCAAACACACAGCATGAGAAGGCTACCATGTCCTAGAAAGAGGAAGAGAATGAAAATTTAGTTGATGTTAGATCAGAGGAGGTGCCAGTGCAACATACCTCTTCGAAGCGGAGATGAACTGCAATGTACTTGCCGCTATCATTCATGCCACGTCTTCTCATCCGAGAGACAAGGCTCTCAGCAAAAGTTGATATGGGATTTGAGAATCTCAAGGCCTCATAGTTGGATAGGCATCTTAGCCGTTGAACATTACTAGGACCATCATCTGATAGCCGATTTGCAAATGGTGAGATTCTGATGAGCCTGGATTGAAACATAAGAACAATAATTATCCAAAAAATTATGAAATAGGTTCGTATAAAAGATCATCCACTGACCTCTCTTCCATCAACTTGGGCAGCACCAAATCTTTATAAAGATGGATTGGAGACCACGCTTTGATCTTAAAATTGGGAACATTACTTATGTTATGCCCAAATCTCTCCATTATAAAATCAGGAACCTTAGTCACCACCCTCACTTCATCTTTGAGGGTGCTGAGAAAGTGTTCTTCATCATAAATATCATGGAATTTGCTGTTTCACAAATAACTTTCAAAATTCAAATATCTGCTTTTGAATCTAGGGATTTTCAAATATTTTCAAAAGGCAGCTGGGAAAACGAACCTCCGGTCCTGCCACACGCTATGGAAATGGAAATTTGGGATCACAAGAGTAGCATTCAAGTAACCGGCAACTGCAACTGCATTACAGATCTACACAAAAAAATAAGAACCAAGTAAGCATTAACAATCATACACTTCTTTTGCTGATTGAGAGAGGATGAAGGCTGACCGAAGTCCTCTGTTGATTTAAGCCCCCATTTGCCTCAATTAATATGTAACCATTTGAATAACCCAACCCTGATAACAGAGAGAAGTTATCTTTAGAGAGAAAAAACACCCAGAGTCCAAGAGACAGAATAAGAACCGAAGTTCTAGAGTGGTCATGAAAAGAAATTCTCTAATTTCCTATTCTGGTAAGAGTTTATACCGTCTGAGCTCCTATTTATGCAAGGACTCCATTCTCCGGTTTTGGGAGAGTGTCTCCATATTGCTGCCAACTGCAACAGAGGCAGATTCCTCAGTCAAGTTCATGGACCAGAAATACTCAGAAAGAATGTTAAATAAGCTTCTTCATATGTTCAAAACAACGTCAGCACTAGAGAGAGGACAATGTGAACCGTAGATTAAGCTACTTCTGGTTTTACTCCAACTTCCTTCGACAGATAAAACTCAAAACTGTCGGGATGAATTTGAAGAGCTCAAATCCCACAAAACCCCCAATTCAAGAAACCCAATGCGCATAAACAGTTGCCGTTGACTTACCGTATGATCAGACGAATTATCCGAATCCATCTCTTGCCGCAGTCTCCGGTACAGCTGCGGGCTACGGTATACGGATCCCGGCGGCGGCCGCGAAATGATTCTCGGCACGACATCCAGCGAAACACTCCCCATGTAGACGAGCACCACAGTATAGATTAAAGGAAAGAAGAGCAAAATCGCCTGCCTTCTCAACAAGAACGAGAGAATCTTCCAAGCAATCCGACGCGGCAAAGTTCTCAGCGGCGTTAATTGAGCGGATCTCGCTCCCTTGTACGACCTAGAAGGCCCGCACTCGAGGAGATCTTATTGGCGACGCCGGCGGCGACGCCGTCGGCGAACCGTTACCTCCGTTAAGCAGTAACCGATTATACATCGTTTTCTTCTGATGTTTTGCTTCAATGGAGGACATGTCGGTGCCGGAAGATAAATCTAGGGAAGAAACCTGGGAATCCTCATCGGTCGAATCTTCAAGAATCATACGACGCTCTAGTGGGAGAAGTTATAGACAGGAAGCAGAAAGAGCTCCTGGTTCCACAAACAACGCTGCCTGCCACCTCCACAGCGCATGCCGCGACGATGGCACGTGAGGAATATCTCGACTGTCCCATGGATGATCGATCAATCGCTTCAGTCCATGTCGCTGCCGCTCCTGATTCTCGACTGTTTTCAAATCCAATGTCTGGAATAAGACCGGCTCATAGATCTATTTTATCGGATCCTATTATTGGATCTTTTGGACTTTTTAAAGATCCGAAAGGAAGTTTTTGTTCGGAGATCGGAGTAACAGAGAGAAGAGGAAGAAATGTGGCGCCAGCGTGCGATTCGAATCTTGGCTAGTTCTTCCTGGAAATCTCAGAGCCTCTTACCTTCTTCTTCTTCTTCTTCTTCTTCTTCTTCTCCCCATTCTTCATTTTCCTTGTTCCGTCTCTATTCTTTCTACGCTGGGAAACAGGGAAAGGTCGCCCCATTGCAGGTGCCAGCTTGTATTTTTCTTAGGGTTTTTGCTGCAGCTCGGGCCTGCCTCAAATTTTCCTTGGTAGAAGAATTAATGAAGAACCCGTTTTTTTGCTCCCAGGAGAGGAGGATGGTGGATAGGATTAGGATATGGGCTAGGGGAGGAGAAGGCGGGAATGGATGCTGGAGCGTGCGGCGGAGTCGCACCGATCGGCACGGGAAACCCGACGGTGAGTTCTTGATTCCCTGGAACATATTCGTCGAATTTTGATTAAGTTAGATCTATGACGATCAGGTGGGAACGGCGGAAGAGGTGGTGATGTAATTCTTGAATGCGCCGCCTGTGTGTGGGATTTCAGTAACCTTCAACACCACTTGGTGCTTAGTCTGAGAGATCAAATTCATTTCTGGGTTCTTATTGGAGCGATCGACTAAGGAATTAAGCTTCTTTGTTTCAGAATGCTAAGAGAGGTGGCAACGGAACATCAAAGAACAGAGTTGGAACTCGAGGAGCTGACAAGGTGTCTATTTCTTTTAATGAAATCTGAATGGAAAGTTTTTGACTGGTTCTTTGGAAACTTGCCCGCAGGTTGTTCAAGTTCCAGTTGGAACCGTGATCCACCTGGTAGATGGGGAGGTCCCCGTCTTACAGGAGAATCCCTGCTCTACTTCCCTTCAGCCATGGGAAATCCCTGATGAACCTGAGCAGCAGAATGAACGCCTGGCACATTCTAGATCTACAGATCCACAAATTTTTGTGCTCCTCTGATAGCTCAAGCTCTCAATCATCATCGTCACCATCATCATCATGTTCTTCATCATCTTCTGAAGATGATGAGGAGATAAAGTTCTCCGTGGCTGAGCTGATGAAACGTGGACAAAGAATTGTAATTGCCCGTGGAGGAGAAGGCGGCTTGGGAAGCTACTCAGCAGGAAGATCTTCAAAGCAACCAGAGAACTCTAGTGGAGCCATCGGGCTCGGAGGCGATCCTGGTCTTGGAACTAAAGAGCATTGCCCATGTGGGCCTAGTGGGCATGCCAAATGCAGGAAAGAGCACTCTCCTTGGAGCCATCTCCCGGGCAAAGCCTGTTGTTGGTGACTACCCATTCACAACGCTCCGGCCGAACATTGGTAATGTGGAGTACGAGGACTTTTTCTCGATGACGGTGGCAGATATCCCTGGAATCATTAAGGGAGCACATGAGAACCGGGGGCTTGGGCATGCTTTTCTCCGGCACATTGAACGTACAAAGGTATTGGCCTATGTGCTGGACTTGGCAGCAACGACGCCACCATGGGAGCAACTGAAGGACCTAATAAGGGAGCTGGAGTGCCACGAGGAAGGAATGACATCACGACCATCATTGGTGGTGGCAAACAAGGTGGATGTGGAAGGGTCGGAGGAGGTGGTGGAGGAGCTGAGGAGGAGGGTTCAAGGGGTGCCTATCTTTGCTATCTCTGCTGTGTTGGAGGAGGGGGTGGAACAACTTAAGTCTGAGCTTAGAGACCTCACCTATGATGGTGGTTCTGTTGCCAAGGTTAATTTCAAGATCTTGGATGACTGAATTGATTTAAGATATAAGGCCTGTGTAAGGGAGTTGGCCTCTGATAGAATGCTTGTCTTACACTTAAAACTGTATGATGTTCATATACATTCATAAGATTGGAGCAGAAAATTTATGTACACGTCATCATTTTGAGTAAAAGACCAAAAAAACCTAAGTTCTTTTCATGTTTTCTGATATAAACTAGGATTCCCCTATGTTCAACCACAATTCTCTTAATGATGACTGTTCAATAACATCCATTATGAGCTATGACTATAAATGAAAAAGATTGAAGGAAGATTTTCATGTTTCTAATAAAAGCTTGGGTGAGCTTGAAGTAGGATATGACTTCCATTCAAACCATTTGACACTGCAAATGATTTGATTATGTCTAGAACCTATAACTCTAGGAAATAGTCTAAAATCATTTACCCATGGAAACTAATCGATATAAAGTTTGGATACAAGCATAACAAATAGATTTTTATCATTGGGTCTCTAAGAGTTGAGTCATCAAGGACAACCCATTCACCAAGTCCTTCACTATTGACTAGACTTTGGTAAGATCTTAAACCTTACTAGACTTTCCTTGGAAATTGAAAATTCAATGGAAAAGGAATCCGCGATTACACAAAAAAGAGGAAAATGGCTTGGCACCTCCTTCTCTAGAAAAAGGATGTAGTTTAAATCTCCCAAGTAAGAACCACTTCTTCCATGCATCTCAATGAATAGACAACTTCTATATTTTGTAGGATTGACCAATATAATCTTCTTAGAGAAGGAATGACATGGCCCTTCCTTACTGACCATTTACATAAAAGGTGGTGGTGCCTAAATACTTATGTCTTGTTCCTTCTTCATCACATATGTCATGCTTTTTTAAACACCCCTTATTTATAGTTTTGCCTCTCATAGTTTTACATTGATTAACTGACTCTACCTCCTATCTCTAGCCAATGATGATGACTCAAGATATCAATGTTGTTGGTTCATCTCCCTTGTGACACTTTGGTTTTGTGGGGGAATAGATTTTCTCTAGGCAAATAATTGCTAAATGGCAATAGTGGGGATTATTGGGGCCTATTGGTATGATTCCAAGCAAGTTCACATGACACACCTCCTTTGACTTTTGGCCCAATCATGCTAGTTGAATTAGCCCAACCAAATAGACATTTAATATATTATGGCCCACTATCCTAGGTTAGCTCTATTTCCTCTATTGACTCACCATTCACTACCATCCTTTATGATTACCTCCGCGGTCTCCACACCATTGCAACTCCTGATTGCTAACTCTAAGCTTAAACCTTTTTGCCTTGCTACCATCTCCTTTTGTGGTCCAAACATTGCCTCCATGTGCTTGAGCATTATTTGATGGATATGTTACAACCTATAAGCCAAAATATACCTTCATTTACCTCATTTATATTCATTCTAATAAAATTCATTCATTTTTATTTCTTGTGATATATTTGTAATGATGTCGACAAGCATATCTAATAACTAAATGAATTAGTATGAGATTATAATTCAGCGATCACCAATCTTAAAATATATATTTTAAACATTCTTATTCAAGGGATATTCAAGAAGGACATCGAAATATGTAGAAAAATAACATCGTCAGATTCGACTTATATGATGAGTACGGATGATCCTATTGCCATCGGTGTGAGGACACTAAGTATAAATAGTGGGCATTTTTTAGGGAAAGAGTTTATTAAATAGATTCATATCAATCCTTGAATTTTATTATACCTAACTATCCTTGAATGTTATTACACCAAAGACATCTTATTAATGGATGGTCATATTTTTACTATGACTTAAAATCCCTAGCCATGCAGTCTTGAAAACATCATATATTCTTTATAATATGAAGTCCTCGAAGGTGATTGTATAGTCAAGAGGGGATCATTTGTCCTTGATATTATAGGATATTGACTTAAGGAATGAGATGTGATAAAATCTTTGGAAAAGGTAGTAGAAACATTGGAGGTGTTCTCAATGATTTCTTTTATACGTTAGTACTAATTTCATTGATCGATTAGGGTTTGACAGTTGATCATACTGTAAGTCATTCATGAGTCTTGTGAAAATGAAATATTATATGTGCATAGTAATTATAAATAAAATGGTTCCACAAAAGAGTTCATGTACACTGCATATCTTCTAGAACATATGGTATATTTTAGTGATAACTCTAAAATATAAGTTGTATTCATGCACAATTTATCATGTTTAAGTTTTGATAAAGACAATAACAAGAAAACTATCTATTTCTATATAGCTAAATGTGGTGAAAATATGAGTAAGTACTATCATACATCATTTCTCACATTTAGATTATATTATGAGACTAACCCTAATTAAATTGTCACATTTTTATGACTTATATGAATATAAGGACTTAGATGAAGTGTAATGAGAGCATATATACAAATTATCAAAAAAGAGAAGAAGAAAATGGGTACTCCACCTTTTTAGGAGGTTGGTCAACCACCTTCTTAGGTGGGTCAACCCATTTCACCTTGTTTAGGAAACTAGTCACATCCTTTCTATTGAAAGTCAATGATCATAGAATTGATTCTTGACAAGTCAAAGGTGATCAAAAGAATTCTTGAAGGGTCAAAGAGGTCAAATTTTTTAATTTTTTATTAATCAATTTAGATCTTTCAGATTTTTTATGAAGAATCCATATTTATAGGAGGAGAGAGAAGTAAGCTCACCTCTTTAGAGAAGTGGTAAGGTTATCACCTCTAAGAGAGTGTTCAACCTACTCTCTGAGGAGGTGGTTGTGGGACCCACCTATTTAGGAGGGACTCTCTTACCTCCTTAGGAGGTGATTATAGCTGTGACCTATGGATGTCATCTTCACCATTCATTTGGTGGCATCCAAAATGATTAAATCTCTGCCATTAATCCAATGGAGCTTCTAAACCTAACATAAAAGAATCTTATTTTTCTTTTTTGGTTGTTTTTGGCTCTGTCATAGCATAAGACTACTAAAAGGAAAAGGGGATGCTTAGGTCCAAGCTTAGTATTTTTTGGTGTTCAAGTTTTTTGTGGAGACAAGACAAAGTAGAGGATTGAGATTGTAACGAGTCTACCATCACCTAGCCTAAGACTTTCACAAAAAAAAAAAAGATTTTTGTGAGGATTTTGATCTAATTTTCTCTTGTAATCCCATCCACAGATAGTATAAACCATATTTCCCTTTTTATATTTTAGATTTATTCTCTTTTCTTTAAAACAATCTATCATCATTTCTTGATACCCTAATTATTTCATTTCCTGATTTTTCACCATTCTTCCAACATCTTCTATTCTATCATTCTCAATTATTTTCTTATTATTTGTCATAGAATAAAATTATATATTTATTTGTAATTTCTTTCATACTATATTCTATTTATTTGTCCTTCCATATTTCTCTAAAATCCCTTCTACTATTATTTTTCCCTCTAATAGCATCTCTACTCCCTAAAAGCACTTATCTCATTACCTAGGCTCTTTGAGGATTCAACCCTTACTTTACTCTTAAAAAAAGTGAAGAATCATAAATATTTTTGCATGAAATTGATTCAAAACAACGATTAAAAATACCTCGAGATTGAGTTCATCACTTAGCACCCAATCAACTAGAATCTCAAACTTTAATTAATATATATGTTGACATAGTTAAATTAATAAAGTTGATCTAAAATTTTATTGAGTTAATGAAGTTCTTACCTAGACACATTTATGAGCCAAGAGGGTCAAACATATAAGGTCAATGGAAGTTGATAGAAATAGACACAATTTTAAGGGTTTTTTTTAAAAAAAATCATATATCCAAGTTCTAGAAATAAGGGGAAAACAACCACACCTAAAGAGCCCATGCTAAGCTTATTAGGAACTCTCCCTTTTTTCTCATTCTCACTTGGTGAAGAGTTTCTAGAAGATATTTAACCATTCATATATCATGTGCATATCGCTAGAGGCTAAATGATAACATACAATTTGTACTGATAATCACATGATTATTGATGATATGAATTCACACAGTTGTTGAAAACACATGAATACACGTAAAAAAAAAAACCAAAATCACCAATTTTAAGTTTTAATCAAGAATTAATAAGCATAGTGGTGAAGAAGGGTCGAATCCACGGTGAAATAGGAGAATTTTCTAGGTAATCTTAAAATTTGATTAAATGGAATGATGAATTGAAATGAAAATTATAGATTTTAGTAAATTTAGAAATAAGACTCCAAGAAGAATCCACGAAATAAAAAATCACTCGATTTAGATTAGTATTTATGGTAAAATCAAGGAGTGAAATCTAGGTAAAAAAATCAATCGTGATGAGAGAGAAAGTAAAGAAATTTTATAAAATTTGACTACTCTACTATTTGAAATTGAATCTAATATTTTAGGAAGAAAGATTAGGGAGAAAACTCGTAATCTAATCCAAAATCATGCTTGAAATGATCCAATTCATTGGTGGATCAAGGATTTTCATTCGACATTTTGAAAAACAAAAATCCATTGTTCAAGAGGCAAATTCTTTCAATTCTCTCAACAAAATCTCGCTTTCAAACACGTAAATGAGTCTAGAAGAGGAAGAAAGTAAAAGATTCAAGGATTGAGGCATCTAAATAGTTTGATTACTCGAAACATCGAGGAGATATAAGCATTCGGCGATCGTATGGATACCGATATAGGCTAGATACTTGAATAAATTCACTAACTCCTTCAAGTGAATCTTTTAAATATGTTCTTGGTATCGTAATGTTTTGAATATTTGATTCAATCTATTCCATTATGTTTGATAGTTTTATCAAAATTTTGGAAAACTTATAGACCTCAAATCTCAACATTAGTGCCTTCTTAGACTGCAGCACATAGGAGAGAGATACAATGTTAGAGAGAGATAAGGAGAAGAGTGAGGGGGAGAGAGATATTAGGGTGAGAGAGGGAAAGAGAGATCATGAGTGTTGAGAGATAGAGATGGGATGGAGAGGTAGGGAGGGGAGAGAGAGATATAGAAGCATAGAGGGAAGGTGAGGGAGAGAAATGGAAGGTGAGAGAGAGGAGAGAGATACAGATTTAGATAGGTAGGGGAGTGAGAGATAGAGATTGAGATAAGGTGGGGAGAGGAGGGAGGGATCAAGAAGGGAGATAGGAAGAGGAAAGAGATGATATGAATGGAGAGATGGAGGGGGGCGGGGGAGGAAGGAAGATTAGGAGATGTAGAGACTGAAGAATATATTGAGGGAAAGAAAAGGAGAGAGGGAGGGGTAGAAATTGGGGAGGAAGAGAGAGAGAGAGAGGGAGAGTTCATTCTCATTTTAACATAATTACTTTTTTCCTTCTACAGATAACTTTTTGAAGTTGTTGAAAAATTGTGCTAAAGTAAAAGAGAGAGAACAAGAAGAAGATAAAAATGATTAGCTTCAACTCCTGGTCCTTCCATGCAAGTGTGTGTGTGTGTTTGAGAGAGAGGAGAGAGAGAGAGAGAGAGAGAGAGAGAGAGAGAGAGAGAGAGAGAGAGAGAGAGAGGAGAGAGAGAGATATGCATGGGGCATTTTATCTTGCAAAAGAGATGAAATACCAATACAACTCATTAATTATAGAAGAAGTCAATATCACCCCTGCATCTTGGAAATATTTTTGGAAACTATTGTTAATCTAATTCAACTTGCTACGTTAGTTAGTTACTGAGTGCTTGGTGCAAAAACACCAAGGCATTGGATGATTGGAATTGGGGATTTATCTGAGCGAGACTAAATTTCCATGTCTTGGTGGTGTGAGCATTTGAGAGAAGCAGTCACGTAACGAGGTCGAAAAATATAAGATTATGAATTGATTTAATGTATTAATATAAAATTTTTTGTGCATATTACTTCTCTCTCTCTCTCTCTCTATCTTGTTTCTCTTTCTGCTTCACTTTATCTCTCTTTATGACATTTGGGCCATTTCTTATTCAACAAAGCTCTTGAGTTCACCATGCTACTCTATATTTTTGGCGGATCATTGGAGTATTGATTAAAATTTCTCACATACTTTTCATGACTATCCAAAAGCTACTCAATAAATAACTCTTAAATAATCCTACAATCGTTTCTAATGTCCATGAGGAGCTTCTCAGAGGGTAATGGTGGAGGAGGAGCCCTCATCACCTGAAGGTGTTCATTTGTATCGAAGTGAGTCATGATTTATGCTCCCATGCACAAAAATTACAATTCCTAGCCTACTAGATTACCGAAATCGGTAGGAAAACCGCCATGACCGAAAGGTTTTTCCTTTGAAATAAAAAGCAAAAACAGATGGATAGCCGTGCGGGGGTAGGCACATTACTTGAAAAACCACGAGGCGGGATAAGGGGCAGCCACACGCATTATTGATATTTAGATACCCTTATTCTCTCTCTCTCTCTCTCGGCATTCTTGCTTGCTCTCTTTCTCTATCCCCTAAAATATGAGAAAAAACAAAGGAACGGCTCTTTGACGACAACAGAGCGGTGAGAATAAACCCATCGCCACGAAATGCACAGGTCGTTTCCTTGACGACCACCGTGAGGCTCAAACCTTGAACCGCAAGCTTAAGAGCCTTGCGCTCTACCGACTGAACTAGACGGGCTGCGGCTCGAGACAAAGTCAGTCAAAGTAGCGATTTTGGTTCGTCAACTATCAATCGCCTTTGAGAGGAAATCGACATATCACAGAAGTTAGCTTCTTAAAGAAAGATACAGTGATAAAAAAGAAGTCTCAGTGGGCAATCTGAGTTGATTTCTCAAGTGGATTCGCGAGCAAATTAGTCTTCACAAAGATATTTGCTATACAGTGATCCATAATTGACCCAACAATTATGGATGTTTTCATCATTTCAATGGGTCAATTGATCCAAAGTAAGCTTTCTCATCAATAGTAAATGGATCTAATCAAGGAATCTAGAGATATGAGGAGGTTTAATGAAGGAATCAAGAGAGGATAGATTTTTTGTAAGCGTTAAAATAATTTCCTTGAGAAAAAGTCGCAGAAAAAAGTGTTCAACAGGACCATCATCAATTTCGTCCCGAATATCCCAAAGAGATTAAGAGATATTGAGAATAACCATGAATTTTAGTTTTATGATCAAGATAAGTCAAATTTTATCACTATCATAAAGTCAACCATGACAAAAGTCAAGGAGTCAAAGGACTAGGGGAAGTCAACTATACCAAGTCATTAATAGGTTAAAGGCTATGAGAAGTAAGGTTAGCATCCATATGAATTGTAGGCGTTTGTGTGGTACTGACTCGGTGGATAAATGGTTTCAAATATTCTCAATGACGGAGCATCTGAGTGTCGTTTTCTAGAGCCAAGTTGGCAGAAAAAAAAAGTGATTAATATTTCATGGATAAATCATCATTTGAATTCTGACCCTCTAACAATAGAAAATCTGGATGAAAATCTTGGATTACAAATTGAGACGTTTCAAATAATGATATCGGTTTTCTTGCGTATTTTTTGACGTGATAGAGAATTCTAATGGTTTAGATTAGCTTTTAGAACTCTGATTTTGTAGAATTTCCCCAAATTGAACCTCTTTTTTGGGATTTCATGGGGTTGGCTTTAATCCTTCCCTTCTCCCCAATCCAAATCCCTTGGTTTTGAAGTTTTTGGATTCATCTTTCACCTTCTATTATTCTCAATCCATTTCATCCTCGAATTTAATCTAATTTCAAGGATAGCAAATTGAATCGTCATTCTCAGTAATTGTTGAAAGTAGGAGGGATTTTCAGTCACACGGGATATCAATTCAAGGAAGGCCTCGCGAGTTCCCGAGATAAGGATCTCCCGCTCGACTTTGATCAAGAATTGAAATCGAAGGGTCTCATGTGAGTTCGTAATTATTCTTCATTTCAATTTAGGTCCTCGGACATCGAACTTCTAACGTTGACAATTTGCTATCATCTGAAGCCTCCCTTTATCCTGAGTCTCATCTTTTTATTTACACGGCTTATCTTTTTCTCAAAATTCAGACAGAGAAATGCTTAAAAAGTCAACGATGATCATCAGATTTCTTCAATTTTCTACACGGGTAAATCTATCCTGCGCGATCACGAACCAGAGAATCTAATGAGGTCAACGAAGTATCCATACTTTAAGATGTATCATTCAACTTCAATACACGTGAGGAACATGAAGAACAACCACTCCAACGTACTCTCGGAACAGGTTTAGACAGCAGCAAGCTACATCAATGGCTAAGGAGACGAGCTCTCCGAGGCGCGTTATTCACCTTAGTGCTTATGAACGTCACAGGCCATTATCTAGATCGATGATACGAACTTAGACAAAACTTTAACAGTTGCATGGGTCGCAAGTGCAGTTAGATCCGCATTTGCAGCGCTCTGTGGATTCTTTCTTCTCCAAGAGATCGGGGAAGCTGCGGGGTCTGAAATTCATTTTCTTGTAAGAACACGACACAGATGATAACTATGATCAGGAATAGGTGACGTACCCGCAGCGGCAGCCGGAGCCGCACTTACAGTTGGAGCCGCATCCGCAAGTCATCTTCAAGAAAAGGAGGTTCCGTTTCCTGAAGAAGAGAAGTAGAAAAGGTGGAGGAAGAAGATGGAGGAAGACCTGAATAAATAGATCTTTGGCGGGTTACCCGGCGTGCGCTACACGGCGGGTTGGCGTCGCCGTCAGGTGTGACGCAGGTAACGTGATAAGCAAGGCAACACGAGCATATTAACAAGGATCAAGGGAAGAATGTGACGTCGTCGGCCTGAGAAAATCTGAGCCGTCGCGGTCAGAAATAATTGAACGGGAGGGAGAGAATGTCGTGTACGAAAGAGTAATCGCTCTCGCAAAGTTTCCGGCTATCAGATTTATCGGTAGACAAATTTTTCGACATTTCTAGACCACAGACGAAAACATAGTGGCAAAATTGCTGTGCTACCGATGATGTTGCCAACGTCCAAAAGTCAACGAGATTATCGGAAGATCTGAGGCCCACGCCATTGCATTATTCTTCAAACGCCACGTCATGATGAGATAGATGAATAGATCAATCTCATCTGAGTTTTATATCAAGAGTCTATAACGTATTTCTTTTCGGGGATATTAAAATTAGATTCTCTACACTCGTCCTCTGTCTGGTTCTAACTCACCAAAAAGTCAACCCCTTATCTTCATGGATAAAATAATACTTACCTAAAGTCCACATAATGTAAATTAGTGGTTGATTATAACAATTCCTAGTTCTAGAAACTCACACAATTTCTAATGATAGAAATGAAATGCTAAACTCAAGTAACTCGATTACAAGTAAGTAACATAAGAAGAAATAAAGTAAAATGCGTTGAACAACACTTATGATAAATTCTCCCTTATAAGGGTCGATTTTACCTAACGAGTCATTTTTTAGCTGATGATCTTGACCTTTGGCATCTCTGTCATTGAATGTCTTAATGATGCCAAGAATGAATTTTGATACACCAACAATGATCTTCAATGAATGCATGAAATTATCAACCTAATGTGCATATATGATATATGAAATGTGCAATAATTTATCTACTACCCTCAACATAGCTTTTTGTCGACCTGAAAAGTTAGTGTCAATGAATAAAAAAATATGGGTCAATAATGGTTTAAAATTCTAATTTAAATATTGATAGAAATTTCGGAAGGCTTATCGACCTCAGGACCTAGCAAATATCACTTGAAATCTTCCTCCATATTTCTGAAAAGTTTAGAGTCAAATAAACTCTAAAAATCCTTGATTGATGTCACCTGAAGTCGACCTCAACATAAATGAAAGTTCCAAGTTAAAATAATCTGAACCAAATATAGTTAAAAAAATCAAAGTCAACGCAAAATAAGATTCTCACAAATTAACTCTTATAGGACAGCACAAATCTTAGTTAAAAAACACTAGAAAACCAGCTTCTATGATCACCACTAATTTGACCATAATAATTCAAGTTAACACCTAAGTTAAAGCACCAACAATTTCATATAGATCACCAAAAAGTGATTTCTACAATCACCCCAAATCTGACTCAATATAACCTCTGATTTCTACTTAAAAACACTTGAAAATAGCCCTTTAGATGTCTTAACTAGACTCTAAAATTCACCTTTAGATTGAATCTAAAATCATTTTCTATAGGCCTCCCAACACCCCTAAAATCAGATTTCTAATATCTCAAAGTAAGCTTCTAATTCAATCTGAGTCATGCATGAAAATATGTCTCACAGTATCCTCAAAGTTTAAGATCATATCACCACAATTCTTTCTCCAATGGATGGACATTTTAATCTGAAAATATCCTCAAAATTTATCTGAAAGTGAACCCTTAATAGATGAAGAATTAACTTCTAAAGAAATTTGACGTTAATCAAACCCAAACTATAATCCAGAAATATGTAGATCTCAGGGTAACCTAATCAGATTGATAATCAAGATATAACCAAATCTGTAATCCAAATACAAATAGATCTGAACTTAACCTAATCTAATAGGTGATCTCAATATTATCAAACCGCTAATCCTAATATAACTAGATCAACGATTATCTGAATCATGTCATGATCTAGATATACTCAAACTTGTAATCCACATAAAACTAGATCTGAAATCAAACTTATTACATCTATAATCCGCATATAATCAAACCTGTAATCCAAATTGACCAATATCTGAAATGAAACTAATCAGATCTATAATCCAGATATAATCAAACTTGTAATCCAGACTCAACTAGATCTGAAATTAACCTTAACTCACGCCAAAAATCCCTTATTTTCAGTAAAAAAACTATTTCTCAGATTTCCAAATTCTTAAAATCAATCCTTAAAATCTCAAGTATTCAGTCCTTCAAACCTTTGATAATCAGACCTAAATCCTTATAATCACATCTAGTAAAGTTTGATTAACTAACTTATAAAAAATCTTGAATCAAATCTAAAATTTAGATCCGTAAATTAACCTCATGAAATCTAGTGATTTCCTTTGAGCCAGAATCCAAAGCCTTCAAATTTGAACCTTAAAATCAGAAACAATTTCATATCTTAAAATAGAAAATTGCTACAATTCAAAAATCTATTGATGAAGTCCCATTTGTCTCACTTGAGGAGCATTTTTATGTTGAGGAGTCGGGGGTGGGAGAAAGAGAGCTAGGCAATTTCATGAGAGGACCTTGGGAGAGGGATCTCAAGCGGATTCGTGAGAGATTTAGGGGGAGTGATCCATGATTTTTCTAGAATGAGATTTGGAGAGCTTTTCTTTTTCATTGGAGAGGGAGAGAGATCTCTTTTCTTTTCCCTTGTGCCTTAAATTGGCTTGATATCATGCAAATTCATGCATTCATATCGTGATTTTTTATAAATATGATCATAAATTCATATTATTATTGTTTAAATGATTAAAATGATAATCATTATGTTAAAAGGATATTCTTGATTTTTCATGTTTTGACAACATTGTGAGCATTTAATAACATTGATTCATCAAGAAGATAATCTGCTTCGATTATACAAAAATGAAAATTCTATTTATTTCTCATTTAATATGTTTTTATTGACATGAAAATATTTATGAATGTACGTTATCATGATTTTTGTTATAATTTTATTTCTATGAGGAAGTTGATTTTTTTTGGAATTTTTGAGGAAATTTATAGAGGTCAAAATGATTAAAAATTATATAATAAAATAAGAAAATATTATTTCAAATTTTTAATGATTTTTAAAAGGGAAGGTGACATGGTGGCCTATTCATACGTTTCTCTCTCCTTGTTGAGAAAAGAAAAAAGAAAAAGTGAGAGTAATCTCTCTCTTTCTCTCTCGTGCAATGGCGAAAAAATTCTGTCGTGCATAAATTCTATCCCCTCTCCACCTTCTCCTCTCATGAGCCCCCTCTTATGCTTCTGCTGCCACTTCTCTTGTGAAACAAAAGTTCTCTCATGCAATGTCTTCTTCTTTCTCTCTCATGCAGCTGAAACAAATTCTGTCACGCCTTTTCTTTTTTTCTTTTTCTTACTACCTTGTTCACTGTTCTTCCCTCTCCTTCTCCTTCTACCTCCACTTGCTTCCGTCTCTCTTCCCCTCTGTCTCTCCACTGTCGCAGCTCACCTTCTTCTCTCTTCCTCTTCTTGTAATGTTGCTGCAATTGCACTGAGAGAAGGGATTATTTCCCGTCTCTCCCATTCTCACTTCTTTATCGCTTTCTCTCTTGTGTGATGGAAAAAAAATTCCATTGTGCATAAACTCTGTCTCCCATTTCATAGTGCCTCCACATCCTCTTTCCTCGCCTTGCCACCTTCTTTCTTCCACTGCTGTACCATCTTTCTTCTCTCTTCATTTCTGCTCTCTCTTCGTCTCTCTCACTCTTCTCGCATCTTACCTCTCTTTGCAAAAACCTCTCTCCCTTGCCATTTTGCGGGAAATCCTTCTCTACCACCCTCTCTTCCTTCTTGCCCTCTTTCTCTTCTCTCTACCATGGTGTTGATGCGGCAAGAATTTCCGCATCAATTGCGTTACAAGAGAGGGGGCTAATGCAATCCTTCTCACTTAAGAATCCCTAGCCACATGATCTCCAAAATGTCATAGATTAGATATGACATGAAGTCCTCAAAGGTGATTGAGTGGTCAAGATAAGATCATCTATTCTCGGTATAAGAGGAGATCAACTTAAGGAATGTGATACAGGTAAATCCTTGGCCAAAGTAGTGAAAATATTCGAGAAGATGTCCTCGATGATTTTCCTACTTGCATCAATACAAAAGTGACTGATTGATAACATGAAATTATATGATTATTAATGCAAATTAAGGGATAAAAATTCCATTCTTATGCATGTATCATATTTTGAGTGCATATATATCATTTCATACAACTTTAAGTTATAATCCTAAAATGCACTATTTTAGGGATAATTATGCATTTTAAAAAGTATTTTACAGTAGATTAGTCCCATATTTATTTAAAATTATAATTAGGTTTTAATGTTAAATAATAAGAGAAAATACTTTTTATATACTCATTTATTTTTTCAAGTTTTAATTTCTAAGATAAATGATTTTATTTTTGAAATAAAAATATATTCTCTTGTTATTTAAATAATTTGAATTTTTAGAATGATAGGTAATTTAATTTATGATTCAATAAAATAAATTTAGATTAATTTAGAGTTATATTTTGAAAGTTATGAATTTTGTAATTTTTAGGGATTTTTTTGGGAATTTTTAAGTTTTTTATGAATTTATTTAGATTTATTTTGAATTAAAAAGAATTAAAATCATATTTATATCGCATGCTAATGTGGAAGCTAACATGGCACTAGCAGGAAAGCGCGTCGCCACGTGGGAGCATATGAACACGCCACGTGATGCATGCGTGTGTGTATGCACGTGTGTGTGAGCGTGTGCACACGTGTGTGTGTGAGTGCTCGAGAGTGTAATTAGTGAGATAAAGCACTTTTTTCAGAGTTTACACACTCTCATTAATCACCTCTTACTTATATACCGGTCAGATTTCCTGAATTTATGTCATGTGGGACTATTTTTCTATTTTTATATGCGCAGGTGATGTGGCATCATGTGGAGTGTCCAATCGCGCGATTTTATCGCAATCGTCAATCGTCACTGAAGTGACGGGTACGTGGTGCACTTTGGTTTGTCGAAAAATTGTTTTAAAATGATTTAATCTCAACTGTTCATCTAAGGAGTTATAACGGCTGAGATTAAAACCTTCCAAACGCATCAAGAGCGTTAGATCAAGATCATACGACATGCGTTTTCTGGCATTACTTCTTTACGCGCAATGTGGCAAGATCTCAGCGGTCCATCTCTGATCCAACAGATGTAATTTATGTGTAACGATTCACATATATAGGTTTCATCAGAGCTGTTGATCGAAGATTAAGTGCCGATATGATGGCTACACCCAAATCTCCCTATAAATTGAGATGTTCTTCGACGAAAAATGTATTATTGGGTTTTTTGAGTAATCAAACTATCTAGACACCACAATCCTTGAATCTCTTGCTTCCCTTCGCTTCTAGACTCATTTTTGCATCCGAGGTTTGTTTGTAAGTGAGATTTTGTTGAGAGAATAGGGAGAAATTGATTCTTAAATGCCAACGATCGTCTTCGAATTCATGGAATGAAAAGCCTTTGATCCGGCGAGCAATTGGATCAATTCGAGGGCTATCTTAGGTTAGAAACCATTTTCTTGTACTAATATTTGTTCCTATAACATTATATTTCAATTTTGAATAGTAGATTAAGTCAATTTCAATTTCAATTTTTGTTTTTTGTTATCTTTTCGTTCAAAAATTTCTACCTGATTCGCTCATCGATTGCTCCGCAAATCTTGATCTAAATTATGTGATTTTTGATTATTTAGATTCGCTTTCGAGTTATCTTTCTAAAAATATCAAAATCGCTAATTTCTCACCTAATTTCATTGTCTGGATTTAATCAAATTTCAAAAATTCATCAAAAATACCTTATTTCTTTATGGATTTGACCTTATTCACCCATATACAATCTGATTCATGATTAATCTTTAAAATTGGTGAGTTTGGTAATTGTTTTGACGGGTGTCTGCGTGTTTTCAATGACCTTGTGGATTCGCTTCGTCATTGATCGATTAGGGTTTGGTAGTTAACCACACCTTAAGTCATTCATGAGTCTCATGTGAATAAATTATTTTATGTGCACAATAGTTGATGATGTCAAGGTTTCAAGAGGGAGTACTCATATACTTTATATCTCTGAGAGCACATGGTGTAGCTTAGCACTCAATAGGTTGGTAACCTAGTCATGCTTAATCATATGTACACGGATTTTCATCAAACACTCTAGATGCATTCACATGTCCACATGAGTCCATCGGGTGCGATTAATCTCATCCATTTTAACTCATCAAATGTATGGCTGAGATCGCGTGAATCAAATAAAAAAAATCAGAAAAAAATCATTATGCATCATGTACCCTCGGCTTTAAGAAAAGATCAACGACACTGAATGCCACGTCACATGCGAAAAACAGAAAAAACAGCCCACATTAGAAAAATCACATAAATTTTTGCAAATAAATATAAGACACAAATTTAGTGGTTAGCTTATGCCCTTAAAGGGTGCTTAACTAGTAACTATAGGCACACACATGCGCCACACGTGCGCCACGTGGCATGCGCATATGCCGCCATGTGGCAACATGCAAGCGCACATGCTACATTAACTTGCACATAAAAACTATTAAAAACTATTAACATAAATTCATAAAAATCCCTAAAATTTAAAAAAAATTCATAAATTTCAAAATACAACTCCTTTTTAATCTATTTTTTTTGTTTTATAAAAAAACTAAATAATATATATTTCTAAATTTTTTAAGAAATAACAAGAGAGTAAATTTTTAACTAAAAAATAGAATCATTTTCTTTGGAATATAAAACTTAGAAAAATAAATGAGTGTGTATAAAAATGTTTTCTCTCCTTACTTTGGATTTAAAACTCAATTATAATCTTAAATTTAAAATGAGAATAATCTACCCTAAAATATCAACTTTTCATTATGTATAATTATCCCTTAACATAATCTCTTTTGAGATTATAACTTAAATTACATAGAATGATAAATATACACTCAAAGTATGATAACATGGATAGAAATAGAATGGTATATGCTTTAATTTTTATTAATAATCATGTAATTGCAAGTATAAGTTGCATTTTATTAATAGGTAGGATGATGACTAACGAAACAAATTCACACGATCATTGAAAACACACAAATTGGTGTCAAAATAAACACTAAAGTCACCCATTTGAAGGTTTAGTCACTAATTGACTAATATAATTATGAATACGGGTTGAATCAATAGAGAATTGTGATATTTTTTTACATATAGTGAAAATCTGATTCAATTGGACAAGGAATTGAGGTGAAAAATTAGGGAAATTACTGTTTATGAAAGAAGACTAAAAGACAAATCCATAGAATGAAAAATCACTCAATTTGGATCAGTATTCACATAGAGATTAAGTAGAAACATTAAGAGAGGAAATTTGATTGTGAAGAGAGAGAAATTGACTAAAATTTATAAAATGAAACTAATCTATGCATCACAATTAAAATATAATGTTAGAGGAGGAAAGATTAGGAAAAAACTTAATCTAACCCACAATCGCGCTTGAAATAGTCTAATTGATTGCCGAAGTAAGGCTTTTCATTCTGCATTTTGAAAAAAAAAAAGAAGTTCAAGCGGCAAATTCTTATAATTTTCTCGATGAACTCTTGATTTCAAACACTCCTCGCATGCAGAAATGAGTCTAGAAGAGGAAAAATGCAAGAGACTAAAGGATTGAGATGTCCAAATACTTTGATTAATTGAAACATCCATGAATACATTTTTTGTCGATGAGAGAGTATAAATAGTCATGGATGTTAGATTTTAGTGGTTGATCTTCAATCAACGGCTTAGATGAAATGATAGGATACAAATTGTCATCATTACGTCCTGTCCATCCGATCAAAGATGAAGCGTTGAGATTTCATCACGTCACTAGTGAAGTTATATCATAATGTAACGTTTGCCATTTGATCTTCATCGATTGTGTGAGATGTTTCCACGCGTCCAAGGAGTCCATCAAGCGCATTCTATCATAGCTTTTATAATTGCTCAAATGAATGGCTAGGATTTTATTCCAGTTTGTAACAGGAATCATTATCGAATCGCAATGCACCACGTGCCCCTTTATTTAAGTGATCATTGGCGATTGCAATTAAACTTGAAAATTGGACACTCCTTATTTTGCCACATTGCCTCTAATAAAATAAAAAGAAAACATACTGTCACATTGAAAAATTTAAAGTAATGTGGTGTATATATAAGAGATACTAGTTTTTTAAATCACAATCAACCCATTAAGAGCACTTAGAGCTAATGATGTGCATTGATTCCATGTCATGCGTGCGCCACACGTGTGCTGCATAGTATGCACACACACCACCACGTGGTGACACACATGCGCGTGGGCCATGTCAGCTGCCATGTCACTGACATAGCCACTTTGACAGTCCTTAAACACTGAAATTACACGCGAAAATAATAAAAATCTAACTCGATGATTATTAATGAAAACATAGTACATCGACAAGTCGAGGTCAAATCCATGAAGAATTAGGTTTATCCGATCAAATCGATGCATTCAAAACATAATCATAGAGAGATAACAAGAAAACATGGGTCAAAAGCACATATTGATAGTGAAAACACAAAGAATACGTTGAGAGCTTATGAATGATACCAAAATTGGAAAAATGGGATGAGTATCAAGAAAGTAATCGACATTTGAATTTTTAGCATTAGAATTTGGGCAAGAATGAGAAGATTTGAGCAATTTTAATCTAATTTCTACTGTAAAAATGAAATTATGCCCTAATTGCATGCCCAATTGATCTAAGAGCGATAAACTCACATGGATACGTGAAGACAAGGCTTTAAGAAACTTCAAAACGATTGATTCGCCCTCACGAAGCTCCACAAGTAGCTAATAGGACCTTCGTTGCTTTTGGCTTCTCTCAGTGATGAATCTAACACTTACCAAAGGGTTTTTTGCCCTAGATCCACCAAAAAATCATTCCCCAAGAGGTTCCCCAAGAATCGCCTCCATAATTCAATGAAGAAACCCTACTTTTCTCGAAAAAAATTTAGACTAAAAAATTTCGTCCCCCGACACCTCCCTTTGTTTAGGCGTTTAAGAGATCGTGACTCAATCTAGCTGTCTGATTGCTCAATCATTAGGCGGATGGCCAGGATCAAGCCAAGTTGCATGTTGCAGAGAGAGAGAGAGAGAGAGAGAGAGAGAGAGAGAGAGAGAGAGAGAGCCAACATTTTTTTCTGAGCCGTCAAATGATTTCATCGCGCTCTGAGATTGCAACATGTGGTGAGATCTGATTGGGCGTCGCAAGTTCAAATTGTGGCGCCTTTTCACTTTGGCGGTAAGCTCACCAGGTGATAACATGCATATTTAACTAAAATTCTTACCTTATTTAACTAATATTCATGCTTATTTTATGTAATTATGATGCATGTTATCCTAGTTTTATGAATTTTCTCCATTGGTATGCCATTTCACTAAAGTCCATATTTATGTATAATTTAGGGTTAATTATGTGCTTTATGGATGTTTAATCTTTTACAAGGTTAAATAGATAGAAATTAATTAATTTCCTTGAATTACATTGACTTCAGTAGATGTTTTGAAGAATAAATTTCAATAAGAGAATGTTAGGATGATATAAAGAAGACTTATTAAGAGATTATCTAAGTTCATTGTGAAGTCATCTTATATTCTTATTTGAAATTATATTTTAGATGACATAATATTAAAGATGAAGAAATTTGTGATCCAATGGAGAAAGTTTGAGTTTAAAAGGAGTTATATTTTTAAAAATATGGATTTTTGAAGTTTTTAGATTTTTCTAGAATTTTCCAGAATTTATTTTGATTTTAATTCCTTAGAAAAATGCAAAAGGGGGGGTTTTATTCTCCATAGAACTCGCGGAGCTGATGTGGCGTGACGTAGGACCCCCGCGGATGCGACATGGCACTCAAGGCCACGTGGTAGAGCCACGCGAGCCCACACGGTGCCTGGGTGGCCCAGAGGTGGCGCGGATGCGTGGCAGGGCCACGCGAGTCCACGCGGACGCTCGAGTGGCGCCATGTGGCAGAGTGAGGGGACTGGCAAGTGAAGGGCCCACGGGTTAGTGGGCCCTACTTAGAGTATTGGGACAATAACACAAATGCGTTATTTCGCCCCAGCTTATATACGTGCCATTCCTCTCTTTTTCCTCTGTGTGGGACTATGTTCCCTTTAAATTGTTCTTTGCAAGACACGTGGCAGCATCGCGGGTGTTGGATGCAAGTGCATCAAATGAAGTGCGCTGATGTGGTGGGCTCAGGGTCCACGCGATCACCATAAGAGCACGTGCGTTAATAGACACTTAAGTGAGCGCGATTGATGACTAACCTTTCAACATGTGGCATCGCGAGGAGGCTCCAATCAAGATTGGACGGGCAAAATCAACGGACAGTGTGGGTCCGCGTCGTGTGATCGTGAGATTGTGGCCCACGATCATCGCTTGATCGTGGCCGTCGATCGGTCTTCACTGAATCAAGCGGCCCACGATTGTCGCGTTGAAATGTGTTATAAATATTGATGTTCTTCTTATGTATCCTTAACTCTTGATTGAATCATGAAGTGATTAAGCAATTTTGGAGCATAATCTTGAGTTCTTTCTGATCTCCCCTTGTTTAGACTTGATTGCGATCCAATCGGGGCGGGATTGATCACGAATCATCGCTTGATTCGATCGAATTCTCCCCTTGAACGCCGAACGTACGCTGAGGAAGAAACCATGCTAATACTCTTTAATCCGCGTGAATTAAAGCCAAATCTTCATGTCAATCGGGTTAGTAGTGTAAATCGATCGTTCATCTTGCGATAATTTGTATTCAGATTAGATTTAGGTAGTTAATTTTGCTTTAAAGTCGTTTTGTTCTTCATTTTTGCCTAAATTTGATTTGAATTTTTACTGATTATGAAATAAGGATATCTCCCTGATCTTAAGTCCAAATCACTTGATTTTGGTTTCATTGCATTTCTTGTTTCATCAGCTTTCCGTGGATAGCAAATTCATAAAATTTCATGATCATTTCTCCCCGCAATTTAATGTTTGACCAACTACTATTCATTTTCAATCCGAATTTGGGTGTTGACTTGCGAGATCAATTAATACAAATTAAAATTTGACGATTTTGGTCTCTTTGGAATCCTCTTGTTGTTAGCTTTCTATTCATATGTGAATTGCAAGATTTGGATATCATTTGGTTAGTCAATTTGAAGATTTACACTGAAGTGTTCATTTCGGGATTTTTCTGATCTTTGATTTTCAATAATTTATAATAAATCCAATTCTTTTCAAAAAATCACGAATTTTATATCAATAATTTCCATTTTCTCTATAGTTTTTGAATATATTTTCGTAATATTTTAAGCTCTTTTTATTATCTAATTTTCAAAAAGTCAACTATTGGTCAAAGTCAATGCTTTGACCTTGACTCTTGACATTTCTTCGTTAAATCAGTTTCTAAAATTCTTAAAATATCTTATCTAGTATAGTTATATCATTTATATTCATGAAATATCATTTCCACTTCTTAAAATCTTTTATTAAACCTAAGTTTGACCAAGTCAACTCTACGATCAAAGTCAACCGTGTTATCTGTGGATCAACCCGATCTTTACACTATACATGATTATATATCTTTGTTATTGTGATTTTGGAATTATAAATTTTGTTTGACTGACGTTTGTGTATTTTAACGACCACATAAAACGCTTCGTCAAAATGGCGCTATTGCCGAGGATCATGCGTTATTGATTTTGTCTTTGAATTTGAGGTCATATTTAGGTTTCAGTATTCTGTAGTTTACTGACCTATAGAGAAATAATCAGACCCTCTCAGTGGTGGAAAAGGTATAGCGAGGTAAGATTACCAACTTTTGCCCATTATTTGACATTTTGGTGCAAATTTGGTAGTCTATTTTGTGTTTTCCACTTATTTGAGATGAGGATATCGATATATCTCAGATACATTCTCTGTTATCAGAGGTCGATTAGTATTATTATCTTGAGTGATGTGATTTTTTATAGTGTGTATCTTGATCTATCTTTTGGTGGAGTAGAGTGAAGCATTTTCATATGGAACATCATAATTGGAGTCTAATCTATTTATGACTTTCTTATATATATATATATATATATATATATATATATATATATATATATATATATATATATATATATATAGATTTGTTGTTCTGTGATCTTTTTGATATAGATATGAATAGGCATCCTAGGAACCGAGGAGGACGACAAGAACACCAACATCAGTGACCCAGGAGGCATACAAGGAATAACGCCTTGCATTCTATAGCTCCATCAGAGGCTTCTAGCTCTCGCCACACCGGGGCGAGGAGAACTGATGGACGCCCCTCTTCCCGCCGAGATAGTGAGATGACGTCTTAGCAATTACACAAGACCGGTCGTCCAAAGGCAGACTACGCAAGTCAATGCCCCTCTTCAACGAGGTGCGGATTTTAAAATTGACTCACATATTCTTGGCCTTTTACCCACTTTTCATGGACTACCATTCGAGGATTCGTATCGACATGTGGACGAATTCAGCCAGGTGCAAATTCAATCAATTCCATAATGTCTCCTCCGAGATGGCCAAGATGCGCTTCTTCCCCTTCACGCTTAAGGAAAGGGCAAAGGAGTGGTTCTTCACCTTGGGCCATGAGTTTGATTCATGGAAAGATATGGAAGACGCATTTTTGTGCAAGTACTATTCGGTAGGTAAGACTAGTACCGTGAGAAAGCCATACGCAAATTCTCACAAGGGTCAGGTGAGGTTTTCTATGAGGCATGTGAGAGACTTAGAGATCTCTTGAGACAATGCTCGCATATGGTATACCTAAACGTAAGATTACTCATATTTTTTATGATGGTTTAGGTGCACTTGACAGATATTTGCTCGATGCCGCTAGTGGAGGCATATTCATGAGCAAATATGAGGATGAAGCCCTCGAGTTGATCGAGTTGGTGGCAGAGAATAGCCATCATCATGCGGCTAAATCCTTCGGAGGATGGAGCGCTCTTGCGCAGGGAGGGATGTTGGATGCAAAGGCGGTAGAGACAGGTATGATTTTAGATAAAATTGAAAAGCTGATAGAGGCACATAATTTGATCATGGATTCGCTTAAGATCCGACTGGGTTCTGATGGCCTTGCGCCAGTATCACATATCGATGTCTCTCCGTGTTCACACTGCCCTAGTTTTGAGCACGTTGAGCTGGATTGCCAGTGATGGCAATCAGGGTCTATTTCCATTCCATCCAAACCCTACTACATATCCAGGTTTGAGCCAAACGAGTAGGTCTAACTACCTGAATTAGGGTTATACTAGTTTTCATAACTCATCTTATGTGCAGCAGCGGAGCGGGAAACACACTTCATATCATCAGCCCTTTAGATCCACGCAGCAGCATATGGGGAACCCGAGACTGACATCTTTCGCCCATGGTCTTCCCCGAGCGGTTACACTGCCAATGGCAGTACTACCTCTAGCACCTTCAGTTGATCCCGTCATGAGTGCATTAGCACAAATGATGAGTAAACTGAATGAGGTTAGTGACCGACTTGATAGAGTCGAATGGGCTAAAGCCCAATGCTCCGATGCTTCTACCGAGCAAAGGAGGGGTAAGCGAGTTGAATTTACAGATCAATTACCTTCCCAACCTTTCGCATACCCTAAGAATGTAGGACAAGCATCGTCGAGCAGCACACACAATGTGAACAAAGTTTGCATTGATAGTGCATCGGGGGAGGCGCATACCATTTCGGGCCTACGTAGCGGCAAGGTCTTAGTGGATCCTCATAAGGACCACAAGCGCCGCAAGGACTCGCTTGAGGAGAAGGATGACCAATCCTCTCCCTTGATTATTCCGGAGGAGGACTCCGATGATGAGGAGGCATGATAACATGCAATCTTAACATGATAAAACATGATTATTAATGCAATTTAAGGCATAAAACATTACATTTATGTGCATGTTATCATACTTTGAGTGCATTTCTATTATTTCATGCATATTTAGGTCATAATCTCAAAATGCACTAAATTAGGGTTAATTGTGATAAATTAAGGATAAATTATTTTATAACCAATTTTACTTGAGATTATGAATGGTTTTTAAAGTTAAGTAATGAGAGAAATCATATTTATGAACATTCATTTAATTTTCTAAATTTAAAATCTTTAAAAAATGAATGTATTTTTGAAATATAAATTAAATCTCTTGTTATTTAAATATTTTGAATTTTTAGAATGATAGATAATTAAATTTCAGATCAAATGAAAGAAATTTGGATTAATTTGGAGTTGTATTTTAAAAGATATGATTTTTACAATTTTAGGGATTTTTTCTGTATTTTTCCGGATTTTTCTGATTTTTATTTTCTATTTAAAACCGTTTTTAAAAAAAATAAAAAAATGTTTTGGTATGCGCTCTGGACCCGCGTGGATGCGACGTGGCACTCAGGGCCACGTGGCAGCGCCACGCGGACCCGCGCAGTGCCTACGTGGCGCGGTTAATTTATATATATATATTATATTATTTATCGTAAATATAAATAGGTTTTCAGCCTTCCCTGTATGGGAAGGGTCATGCCCTTACAAACCGTGAGGTATTATAAACCCGACAGTTTAATATGATTATTACCGTGTGGGACTAATCCACACGCTTCTCTTTTAATGCAGGTGACGTGGACGTACGCAGCGCGTTGGATCGGGCGATTGATCGATCGGTGGGCGTCGATCACGTGGACACGGACCACTGATCGCGATCAAAACATGTGTTTTTAAAAAAAGAGTTATAACGGTCGGATGAAGCGAAATGTGGCAGCATCACAACGCTTCGATCGCGTGGACGCATGGACCACCGGAGATGATCAAGCCACTTGCATTAATTAAAACGTTATAACGGCCGAGATGCGTTTACGCGGATCGCATCTCAGCCGTCCGATCGCGATCCAAGGGGCGACAACTGAGGCGTTTTATAACTATCAATCGGGTGGATCATCCAAGCCGTTCATCAGGAATCGAACGGCTACGATTTAAGCGAAACGGTCCACGGTGGACCGTTTCATCGTAACCGTCGATGAAAACGATCAGACGGTTACGCCCATATTTCGTTTAAATAGAGATGTTCTTCACGATTGTATGCATTCGAGTTAGATTTCAATCAAATTGACTTGTATAGACACCGATCCTCTCGTTTCTCTTGATTCCATCCTCTTCCTCTTTCATTTCCGCATCCATGGAGGGGTTGAAATCAAGATTTGGTGGAGAATCGAAGGAGAAATCACAGCTTGAAGCCCGTCGTGACGCTCTTGACGTTTTCGGTGATTAATCAGCTTAATCACCTCATTTTGATCGCTAAACAGGTTTAGTGGAAGCGGTTTTTCCTAGATTATCTTCCTATTATCTTTAATTTTTGTTTAGATTAGGTTTTAGATTTCAATTTCGTTAAATTTAGCTTAAAATCACGATTTTAACGTTCAAAAATTTCTCTCCACTTCAATTTGCGATTTCTCCACGAAATCAAGTCCAAATTCGATGATTCTTGATTCCATGGATTCGTTTTGAAGTTATCTTTCTAAAAACATCATTTTCCCTAATTTCTCACCTCAATTCATTGTCCAATTTGACCAAATTCTAAAAGATATCTCGAAAATACCTAAATTCCCTGTGGATTCGACCCTTATTTACCATTATACCCCTCAATTCTCTCTTAATTCCCCAAATTGGTAAGTTCGGACTTTATTTTTGACACGAGACCATGTGAAATCGACGACCTCGCGATCTCGTCTCGTCAAGGCACCCGATGAGGAGAGTAGGGCAGAGCCCAATCTCGAGGTTTACAAACCTCAAGTGCCTTATCCTCAGTTATTGAGCTGGCCTAGGGTCTTTATGAGTAATAGTGATGATACATTGCTAGAGGCCTTTAGACAGGTTACTATCACCATCCCATTAGTAGACGCTATCCAGCATATTCTATCGTACGCTAAGTTCTTAAAAGGACTTTGCACCCCTACGAGGAAGCCAAAACGTATCCATATGAGCGAGACCATTAGTTCTATCATGTTGAGTACGCTTCCTCGTAAGCGATGTGATCCGGGAGCTCCCATGATTAGTTGTGAGATGGGGGGCATGACTTTCACTCGATCTCTCCTCGACATGGGGGCTTGCACATTAGACATACCAACAAGCAAGCTTGGTCTTCAATGAAGGGAACCATGGAATAGAACCAAACGAAAGCTCTATATTTTACTTCTAAGATTTGATCTAGACAAGCTAAGAGTAAAAATTAGAATATAGTTCTAGATATTTTCACAAAAATTAGAATATATCCAAATTTTTGGACCCAATATGATGGCTTAAAGGTGAATATATGATACAATACAAACAATAATCTCAACCAAGCTTGTAGTGGATATGTTGTCAAGAGCTAGATTCTGATATGACCCAAAGACATTGATGCATGGAAATGGCTTGTTGCCACATATGAATCTGATTCTTTAAGACGAACATCAAATCTACAATAAGCTTGCTGCATAGCTCTTGAAATCTGATTCAATTTTTTGATTGATCAAGGCCCTAAGATTCAAAATCTTGCGTCTAAGGAACCTATAAAACTAGATTCGATAATAAACACCTAAAACTACATGATATTATCTACTTTCAAAGGAGCTTATTTAACATTATTGGAGGACAAACACCCAAAAATAGGAATCTCCCACCTTGAACCCATCTAATATTTTTTTATGAAAACAAATCAAGCTCAATGATAGTCTTATGTGCCCAAAAAGTGATCATGATTCACAAAGTGGCTATGCAAACCATTTCTATGCGATGGAACATCAAAAAATGTAAAAACAATTTTGCTCTTAGCCTTGGCATGCCTTGTGGCGGAAGGAGAAAGATAATTGTCTATAAATCTCGAAAATCCCTAAAATGGTTAAAATTCAAAATTTATGTGTGCCAATATGTTGATCTTCAGAAGTCAGAATTTCTAGAAATCAAGGCCAATATGAAAGATGTTTGACATCAAAAGAGGTCAAAATATTCATTACATCTAATTAGCACCATGAGAACTTAAGTTGACTAGCATTGGATTGGTCTCAAGGTAGAGAAGGGATTATTAAGGCAGCTATTGTGGTCACATTATTATGTAATAATTGATAATTTTCAGATAATTTTTGTGTGACTCATAAAATTTTCATTGACTTCCATTAGACCTATATTTGATTGAAAAATACTCATCATGCCATTATAATTTGCATCTCAAGGCCTTATTATTGCCATCTAAGCAATATTTTCACCTTCTTGATGAAAATAGTAATGACTAAGTGCATTATGATGAGGTCATAGCACAACAATCATTAGTTTCTAAAAATATATTCTAAACATTCCTATTCAAAGGATACTCGAGATGGGCATCCAAATATTTGGAAATAATAATACTATTTAATCTAACTCATATGATAAGTACAGTTGATCTTGTGGCCTTTGAAGTGGAGACACCAAAGATAGATAATGAGTGCTTTTGCATAAAGATTTGATTGAATTGATATGTAGTAATCTCCAAATGATATTATACTCAACTATCAATTATGTTGATTCAAGTCATGATGGTGTATGTAGTCCTCTAGCCTAGGATACCAAAGACATCTTATAGGTGGATTATCGTGTTTTGACTATGACTTATGAATCTTTAGCCATAAGATCTCTCCAAAACATCACATATTAAATATGACATGTGATAACAGAAATTTTATACATGTAATTATGTGATTATTAATGCAAATATTGGCATAAAACAATCTATTCTTATGCATGTTATCATACTTCGAGTGCATATCAATCATTTCATATACTTTTAATTTATGATATAAAAATACACTATTTTAGTGATAATTATGTATTTTTAAGAATATATTTAAAGTAGATTATTTACATCTATATTTGAGATTATAATTGTGTTTTAATGTTAAATAATAAGAGAAAATACTTTTTATATACTCATTTATTTTTCTAAGTTTTAATTTCTAAGAGAAATGATTGTATTTTTGAAATAAAAATTTATTCTCTTGTTATTTATTAAAATTAACTTTTTTAAATGACAAATTATTTAATTTCTAAACCATCAAAATAAATTTGGATTAATTTGGAGTTTTATTTTTGAAGTTATGCATTTTCTAATATTTAGGGATTTTTTGAAATTTTTCTGAAATTTTATGAATTTATTTTGGATTTATTTGGATTTTGAAAAAAGAAAAAAGTCAAAATTTTATCGCGCGTTAACATGGCAGCTGATGTAGTGGCAGAGTGATGTGACGCCACCTGGTGACGTGTATACGTGCCACGTGGTGCACGTGTGTGTACGCGTGTGCATGTGTGCGTGTGTGCATATGCGTAATTAGTGGATTAAGCATCCTTTTCAGGATATAATCTAAAACCTATTAATCCGCATACCTTATATACCAGTGAAATCATGTTTATTTTTTTCATGTGGGACTCTTTTTCTTTTTATATCTTCGCCGGTGATGTGGCGCGACTAGAAGCTTTCTATCCCTGCACTTAATCGAAGTCATCGATCTTCACTTAATTTAGGGGGTACACGACGAACTCTGATTGGGCGATGATTTGTTTCTAAAATGATTTAATCTCAGGCATTCATTTGAAAATTTATAACGGATGAGATTAAATGCGCCCGATGGACTTTAGTGGACGCGTGATGACATCTGAAATGTCGATTCACGATCAAGCAGATGCAATCGCACGATGCTTCTTCTTCATGTGCGACTTGACAAAACTTGAGCGCTCCATCTTTGATCGAATGGACGCGACTTAATGGCAAAGATTTGCATCCAAGCATTTCATCTAAGCCGTTGATTGAAGATGAAGAGCCAAATCCAACGGGCACACCCAAATTTTCCTATTTATATGCATGTTATTTGAAGAAAAATGTATTCTTTGATGTTTTGAGTAAATCAAACGGTTTATACAGCTCAGTCCTTGAATATCTTGATTTCTTCCTTTCTAGGCTCATTTTCGTGTACAGGGAGTGTTTAAAATCAAGATTTCGTTGAAAGATTAGGGAGAAATTGCCTCTAGAATGCTTAATTTTATCTTCAAATTCGCAGAATGAAAAGCCCTTGATCTGGCAATCAATTGGATCAATTCGAGCGCGAATTCATGTTAGATTATGCGTTTTCATCCTAATCTTTCCTCCTGTATCATTATCTTTTAATTTTGAATTATAGATTAGGATAATTTTAGATTTAATTTGGTTTTCTCTCTCTTCGCATTAAGAAATTCTACCTAATTTTTGCTCGTTAGTTTCTCAGTGAATCTTGATCCAAATTCTGTGATTTTTAATTCTGTGGATTCATCTTCAAGTTATCTTTTGAAAATAATCAAAACCCTAACTTCTCACCTCACCTCATTGTCTGATTTGATCGAATTGGAAGAACACATCAAAATACCTTAATTCTCTATGGATTCGACCCTTATTCACCAATATACTATCTAATTCGTGATTATTTCTCAAAATTGGTGAGTTTGGAATTATTTTTGACATGTGTCCGCTTGTTTTCAACGACCTCACGGACTTGCACTGTCAACATGATGTCGTTGAAGCTAATTATGTGGTCAATACAAGATTATCTACCCTTGATAATAAATAAAATTGACTCAAGAAATGGGATTTGATGAAATCTTTGGTTAATATCATAGAAGATATTCTCAATGATTCCCTCCTCACATGAGTTATAGCTAGAGTGATTGATTAGGGTTTGATCGTTGACCATACCCTAAGTCTTTTATCAGTCTAACGTAGATGAAGGATTATACATACATCGTAACTGATGACAATAATATTTTATATGAGATTTCTTATACACTCTATATCTCCTAGAGCACTTAGTGTAGTTGCCAAGCTACAACAATAAGGTGCCAACTCAACTCGTCGATTAGATTAAATAAGTCTATGATTAATTAATCCATAAAGCTTGACCAATAAGTATTATTGAGTCTATGGAATTTAATTAGCAAGATATACAAACTTAGAGGGTCCCATGTATAGGGTCTATAAACGTTGGTGGATATAGACCTAATTCTAAGGATTTTTGTGAAGAGTTCATAAACGAAAGTCAAGAAATAAGGGGAAAAATAAATAAAACTGAAAATGCCCATGAAAAATTTTGTGAAAACTCTCTCCTCTACTTTTTTTTTCTCTTGGTGAAGACTATTGAATAGGAGATCTATTTCTCTAGAAATTTTGTAGATACTGCTAGAGGTTGGACGCTTAAATAGCTCCAAGAACTCTATCAATGAACCTTATAAATATGAATTTTAGTTTATACTAGATGGTATGATCATTTGTTCTTAGTACCTTGGTGGTTTGATTGTCCGATTTACGTTTGATGTTTGGATCAAAAATTTGAAAGCCTATCAAGCATTTGATCCCATCAATACCTTGAAAAAGACCTCTCCTCATGCTTTAATACCAACTATATTGGATAACTAATCATAGATAAATAGTAGATATCCCTACATCATGGGTGCATCAATCAAAGATAATGGAAAGAAGAGGATCAAGTTTTGGTGGTAACTTAGAAATTGATGATAAGAAGATTAGAAGGAAGAACTATCAACTAAAAGATGAATTATCTAAGACCACAACATAGTGCCCAAAAGAGTCAACGGTATTGGCGGTAATGAAAATTAGAATTTAATACAAAGACAATTAGAACTTCTAATTACGATTAGAAGGAAGGAAAAACTATCCCTTCGATGCACACATCCCAAGGATAAAAGCTTAGAAACTTCTTTAAATGTTTCAGCTCTCTTGGCTCTTTTAGGTCTCCTCTTTGGTCTCCAATCTTCAAGAGAGATATGACTTATTTTATTAAGAACAACGAATAGCAATCAGAGATCAGATTAGATCAACACAATTGAATCCCTTGATTAGAACCGTGATCTGCCAAAATGGGCCTTAATCGATTAGGGATCGAGACTCTGATATCAATCGAGGCAATAATCAAATTTATCAATTGTTCAGGGGTCTCTCGTTTCAACACTTGATCTGGCCGCCAAAGAGATCAAGGGTTATTTTTAATTTCATGTTATTTTTTAGTGCAGATCATTGATCAAATCAATGATGACTTCCTTAATCAGATAGAGGATCACACTACTGATCCGATCCTCCATCAGATGGTGGAGGATGAATCAACATAAAGTCGATCATGATCCCTTTCATAAGCTTACCTCAATCCCATCAGGCACAACGAGGATGATGGCACTGTTCCACTCGTCAGTAGTTTCCTTGATGACGCGGCAGGCTATGAAGCCCCCTCTCCATGCTCGACCGCCCCAGGATTCCCCCCAGAGGACTTTTGACTTCCCATCGCCCCTCGATCCGCGCTCACCATAATTGAAGCAAAAGCGGAGACGGAACTCTTACGTGGCTCGCTTTTTGAGGTTGACTGAGGCACCTTGCCGCCTTTGACGGTTTCTTTAGGGTAGCTTGCACTGATGGTATCCTTTCTTTCCTTCGCTTCAATTTTTAGAGGACTTCCTTCATTATCCACCGTCTAAGATGCCAAAATCCTAAACATAAACCGTCAAATTCAAGAAATCCCAGTATTCGTCGATCAACTCCGCTGCCGTAACGAAGAGCTGAAGAAGTAGCAATCGACGTGGAGCCCAGCCTACCGCATCGCTGTTGGATTTTAAATAAAGATTCCAACTTGCAGACACTGTGGATCAGAAAGTCAACACAACGTAGTGTGAAGTGGGCGAGTTGACGTTCCCAGGGATTCACACAAAAGACATTGAGATAGCTCGATAAGAATTGGTAAAAGCAAAAGAGATAGCTCCACCCATGGCTCCCCGTTGGTTCCTACTTCTTCAGATCTTCCTTACCGCAGCGGAGACGGCGAAAGCTGCCGCCGTAGCGCTACCGGGATGCCCCGACCGCTGCGGCAACATAACCGTCCCCTTTCCATTTGGCATCGCGCCAGACTGCTACAGAATTGGGTTCGGGTTAAAGTGCGACAATTCTTACAGCTCTCCAAGGCTTCTGATGAACGCCGGCAAAATGGTGGTCCCAGAGATCAGGGACGCCGAGCTGGTGGTGGAGGCTCCAATAGCTAGAGACTGCTACAAACCGCTAAATCTCGGCCCGGATTTGCAGAAGTCCTCCATAGACGTTACAGGGACGCCGTTCAATCTGTCATACAGGAGGAACAAATTCACGGCTCTTGGTTGTGACAGCGTGGGACTGAATTCGCAAGGAAGTGATTCGCTTGGCTTCTACAGCGGGTGCATGTCCTTCTGCACGGACGCTTCTGTCATCACCAACGGGACTTGTGAAGGCATCGGATGCTGCCAGATTTCCATACCCAGAGGTCTCCAGCGGTTTGGTACCATAGTCGCTGCGTTAAGAAACCACACCACCACATTTAACTTCAGCCCGTGCAGCTTTGCCTTTCTCATCGATCAGGACAGCTTCAATTTCAAATTGACGGATCTGTTTGACTTCGCGCGAAAGACCACGGTCCCGGTAATACTCGACTGGGCTATTGGACACAGGCCTTGCAAGGTGGTGATGGATTCGTTTGACTACGCGTGCGGCATCAATAGCTATTGCGTTGACGCTACTAACGGTCAAGGCTATAATTGTCGCTGCAACAATGGCTATCAGGGGAACCCTTATCTCTCCGATGGATGCCAAGGTAATTCCATATCTCCCCGGAAAAGGTGTTTCTGCGTTCTTAAACTATTTTTTCGCAGACATCAACGAATGCGCGGATCCCTCCACCAATCCTTGCTCGGATATTTGCGCGAATGTCCCTGGAGGGTATGTTTGCTCATGTCCGAAAGGCAAGAGCGGCGACGGAAAGAAGTCAGGAACCCGCTGTTACGACTCCAGGAAGCTGCCGCTAATCCAGATTGTTCTCGGTTAGCAGTTTGAACGTTGATATAGGAGATTTCCGTGGTTTTAGATAGTTAATTCTTATTTTCAGGTGTTGGGCTGGGATCCACGTTCTTGATCGGGATCGGTTCGTGGGGTTACTGGGCACTCAAGAAGAGAAGAATGATACTACTGAGAGAAAAATTCTTCAAGCAAAACGGCGGGCTTATTTTGCAACAGCGCCTCTCTTCTCATGGAACTCATGCCGGCGGAGCTCTGATCTTCACTGCCGAGGAGTTGAAAAAGGCCACCGACAATTACAGTGAAAATCAGATCCTCGGCAAGGGAGGCTACGGGACAGTTTACAAAGGAATTCTCCCCGATAAAAGAGTTGTCGCCATTAAGAAGTCAAAGGTCATTGACGAGACACAAGTGGAGCAGTTCATCAACGAGGTCGTCGTTCTCTCGCAGGTGATCCACCGGAACGTCGTCAAGATTCTCGGATGCTGCTTGGAGACCCAAGTCCCTCTTCTAGTCTACGAATACATTCCCAATGGCACTCTCACCCATCATCTTCATTCAAGCGATCGTGCTTCCTCTCTCTCTTGGGAGATCCGTCTGAGGATTGCATCAGAAACCGCCGCCGCTCTAGCTTATCTCCACTCAGCTACTGCCTTGCCTATTGTACATAGAGATGTGAAGACGGCAAACATTCTTCTGGACGACAATTTCACAGCCAAAGTATCCGATTTTGGAGCTTCAAGATTGATTCCCTTAGGAAGAGGACAAGTAACCACCTTGGTTCAAGGAACAATGGGTTACTTAGACCCAGAGTACTTCCAATCTGGGCTGTTGACTGAGAGCAGTGACGTGTACAGTTTCGGAGTAGTCATGGCCGAGCTTTTAACAGGGCAGAAGCCGATATCTGTAGGGAGGCGGCAGGACGAGCAGAACTTAGCGATATTTTTCCTGAATAGCCTAGCGAGGAAGCAGCTGCTCGGCATACTGGAGCCTCGAGTGCGCAACGAGGCGACGAACGAGCTGCTAGAGGCGATAGCGGCGATGACGAAGAGGTGCTTGAGCTTGAAAGGGGCGGAGCGGCCGACCATGAAGGAGTTAGCCGCGGACCTGGAGCGTTTAAGAACGAGATCGGCTGCTGGTTCGCGCAGCATTTCAGAGGATGGGTTGCTCGAGAGCGACCATTGGACGGTCTACTACCCTCGGGACTTGGAGCCGCCAAAAACAAGGTCAGCCGCTGGTTCGCGCCGCATTTGTGAGGATAGGTTACTCGGGATAGACCATTCGACAGATTATTACTCGGTGAATGGAGATTAAAGCGTCTCGTTTTCTTATGACAAGTAAATCGTCTCACAGAGAGGAAGATATGTTTGGACTTCAGAATCGTTTCCTTTTGTGCAATGAATGCTTATTTGAACTAGGTGATGGAGAGAGATTGCCTCGCACTTTGGCGTGAAACCATGTCTTTCTTATTGAACCTCCTTCAATTGACCTTTACAATCTTTTGGGCCACTTTATAGAGTGAAATGCGACTAAAATATCGACGAAACGAGCCGTTTTCTTCATGCTAATATCATTAAAAAATTGGGGGACTCGAAGGGAGATACATTAGGAACAAGAGATTTGGAACCAAGGAAGGGTTCTAACTTGGCTTGTGTTCTCGAATTATCTCAAGGGCAAAAGAATAAGAATCAATGAATGATTAATCTTTGTACACATGCATAAATTTTGGATTATCAACAGTAATCTTGTATATCTTATTCAACTCATCTATCTCTTTAAATGAAGCATTTTCTCTTCTTCCTGGGCCTCTATCTCTCCTCCTCATGGGCTTTGGCCCTATATATATATATATATATATATATATATATATATATATATATATATATATATATATCTTTCTCTTCCACAAAGGTACCACTCCTTGAACATTTATATTAATGCAACTAATTTAGGGTTTCTATTATAGTTAATATTGTTGGTGCTGATTTCCCCCTTTCCGCATGGCTGGTGCCGCCATGGCACATGCAGGAAGGTGCCTGGCATGCAGCCGGAAGGTGCTACAGTGGCTGCCGATTAGGCGCACAGGTGGTGCACTTGATGCTGGGATTTGAGACTCAACTAGATCTCCAAAGTTTTGATTAAGACATCAATTGCAGTGGAAGATGTTAAATCAAAATATTTAACAAAGTTGAAGCATCAAGAATAGATGATCTTATTATCTATTCTAGATAATCCTTTCATCCATTATATCCTAAAAGATTGATTCAAAGTCCTCTCTAACCCCATAATCCTTTAGAAAAATAATGCCCTTAATTCTATCCAACACTTTGCTTTGCACATTCTATGATAATTGTGGCATTATTTATAAAACCTTATGCCTTTACACCTCTCAACAAAATGATGTTGCTGGATGGAAGCATTGCATTCTTCTTGATGCTCCTCGTAGAGATGAATATACCTCCATTGTTCATGGTTTGATGCTCTGCTAACTACTACCTACCTCTATAACCATATTCCTTCCTCTCTTCATGGAGGTGTCATTCCCCTTATCGCCTCTCTCTAGTCTCAACCATATTCTCTCTCTCTCTCTCTCTCTCTCTCTCTCTCCCTTGAACCCCAAATGTCTTTAGGCCCACTGCCTTTTTTTATGTTCATACTCAATTTTCTCTCTAAACTTGCCCTCTGAGCTCTTTAGGGAGTGTGTTTGGTGGTTACTCTTGAACTAGCAAATGGTATCATGTATACATTCCTTTTTTCAAATGTTACATCACCTCTACCAACATCACTTTCATTAAAGATATTCTATTTTTCTCGCTTGCTTCAAACACCTCTCTGGGATTTCTAGAACATCATATGTTATATATGACATGAAGTTCTCGAAGACGATTGTATGAACAAGATGGGATCATCAGCCCATAGTATTTGAGGAGATTGACTCAGGAAATGAGATGTGGTGAAATCTTAGGCAAAGGTAATGAAAATATCGGACGAGTTCCCCATGATTTTATCTACGTATCATTACTAAATTGAGATATCGATTAGGGTTTGATAGTTAATAATACTCTAAATCATTCATGATTCTCATGCAGATAAATGATTATATATATATGATAACCGATGAAGCCAAGGTTCCATATGGTAGTTCTTATAAACTCTATCTCCTAGAGTATGTGGTGCAACTTAGCACCTAATAGGTTGACAACTCAACTTGTCGATTGGGTTAAATCAATTCTTAATTAATTAATCTATATGTTGATGTAGATAATTAATAAAGGCCAACCAATAAGACATTACTGGGCCTATAGAGTTATTAAATAATGAGGTATAAGGATATAAAGGATCACACACATAAGGTTTATGGATATTAGTAGATACATACATAATTATGAAGATTTTTATGAAAATTTCACATACCCAGTGTTTATAAATAGGAAGAAAACGATCACAACTAAAGGTGCCCATGCAAACCTTGTGAGAATTATTTCCTTTCTTCTCTTTCTCTTTTGATGAAGAGCTTTGAAGAGCTTTGAAGAGGAGATCCAATCATCTGACGATTGTGTGGATACCACTTAACGCTAGACACTTGAATACCTTCAAGAACTCCTTCAAGTGTACCCTGTAAGTATGTTTTTTTCATACATACTATAGGATAGGATCATCTATTATTGGTGCCTTGATATTTTGAATATCTAATTCAATGTATTTCATTACACTCAATATTTTGATCAAAATTTTGGAAGGCTTATTGACCTCAAATCCCAATACTTTATTGGTTTTTAAGGGGACACATGACATGCGTCACTTACTACCATAATGAAATGGTTGGCAGTTAAAACAGCCTTACAAGGTCACTTAACATCCTAAAACCCCTTTCAATAGGGTCCTTTTCTTTTCTTGTGAATAGAATTGTAAGTTCATACTCTAGGCCAAAGTCATTCCTTTCACGACTGATGATTTTTCTAACATTATTTCCATATTTTTGACGTATGGTTTATGCCCCCTCTTGACAATTGACGATTGAAATGTGTATGACTTCATCAGTTGAACATTGGAAACCACTATTAAAAAATCGTAATCGATAGCCTTTAGTTTGGCAACATACGATCATTCTTGCATCATCTCATTGTTAGTGAGAGTCTTCTTCATGTATTGAAGATATAGTTAGCATTAGATTAGGACTAAGAGTATATTTTTATTGATTTCCCTATGATTCTCTCTTTTGATTGTGAAGATATTTCTTTGACATCTCCTTCGCTTCAACTATGATTGACACCTGATTTGATTCCTTGGATTCCTTTCTTCTTATTCTTTCTAAATTATTCATTATCTTTATTTTCTCATCTATTTTTGTCCACTTATAGATAAAATTTGATGAAGTTTTAGTTGACTATTGTCATGAACCCAATTTCCTATGGATTAAACCCCTATTCACCATTTTACTTGATTATAATTATTACTAGAGAGCATTTGGTTTGTTTTTTGGGCATAAATATATGTCTTATATATGATTCAACAAGCATGCTTATCATGCCTATTATATGTGTGAAACAATAAATTGGTGATCCCAAATGTAATCAAGAAAATTTTTCTCATACTTTTGCATTCATTGTTTTACTAAGAAGTGCCTTGGGAAACAAGATGTATTCCTTTCTTGAAATTTTAGAGTTTTTTGGGACAATGTGCAAGGATAGCCTTGATTCGATGCTAAATAGGTAGACATCTTGTCATATCCATCTTAGTAAGGAGTTAAGCCATTAAATCAATGCTTTAGGAAATTGTTTTTTTTCATCTAGGTCATATATGAGTTCTCAATTGTGACGTTTTTTCTCTAACTTAGTTAAATTGCTCCACCAATTCACCCAAGACTGGGATCTTGGGCTTGTCAAAAAACTTGCTCCATCTACTTTTTAAATCTCTTTTTAGGTTCATCGTTTTTTATGTGACTACAAATCATCAGCATGATAGAATTTTATATGTGTCAAAGATCATCATGTTTTCATTCTTCTTGTATTCCAACTTGATTGATCACCACATTAGTTTCAATAGTTAAGGCAGCAGCACCAGCTCTATGAAATCCGAATCAAATCTTTCTGATGGTTTTCCCGCAAATAAGAATTGTTATTAGTGAGTTTGAGTATCTTATTTTATTTGTAATTTACATTTGAAATTAATTTAATGTCATGATATCAGTTCCCTTTCGAGAAAGAATTTAACCACCCCCTCCTCTTTTTGCAAGCTTCGATGATCAAGAGGAAATCAGCTAGAAAATTCATGAGGAAGCGTAGGATGGCATGGGAGTTTGTGTTGATCGTGGTGGCCCAAGAAGCTTATGCTAGTGGTAGTGATGTCAGTAGGTTGTTCCATTGGCAAAAATGATGACGACAAGAGTACATGGTGGCGGAAGAACCAGTGCAAGGGTCTGCCAAAGGAGGCAGTGCTAGCAGTTGGTCATGTCTTTGGAGTTCATAACAGAAGGAGCTTGTCATTAGAGGTCATGTTGGTAGGACGTCGCATAGGGATAAGGGCAAGGAGTGGGGTCATAAGAAGGTGTCATTGATAGATATAGCACAGGCAGGAGATTTTACCACTAGGACACAAGTAAAATTGCATCATTAGCATAGGAAGAAGGGTTTTCCCTCAATGACACAACAAGAAAACCTGCAGAATTTTTGGAGGCACAATCAAGGGCACTAGGGGGATCAAAGAATGGCGATAAAAATCAGATGCTGGTGATGGCTAGCGGTTGTTGCCAACAACAGAGAGATGCTAGCAGAGACGGTATAGAACTCATCAAGGCAGAGGTAGTGGTGCACTGATGGTGACGTAGACAAGATGTTGGTAGCGATAGCATACTTAGGTCAAGATGAAGCCATGACCCCAGTAGAATGAGGAGAGAGTAAGGAGAGAGATGAATGCAAGATAAACTCCTTAAGACATATCAAATTATGGTGGATTATATGGGTTTATTTAAGGAGAGAAAGAAGACAAAGAGACATAACGTATATAGACATAGGGGTAGGACGAAACAAAGACACGAGGAGGGTAAGGGACAAGGACAAGGGACTTAGACCCAAATGGGCGATTCCAAATGGGCCCAATGGGTCACTCCCCTCTGAAAATCTTTTGCAGATTCAATCTATTACTAGATCAGCTTGGTTAATTCACCAACATCAGTCATTAACTCAACAGGATGCAGGTAATGGGAGTCAAAATATGATGACATCATTGATTTGCTTGATTCTTCGGGGTTAATGATAGTTCTGTTAGTAAAGTTGACTTTTTTTGAGGTGGTGATAAACGTTACTGATCCAAGCCTTTTCACCGATTGGAGTTAGTTGACTAGTTAACTTGAGACTCGGGTGTTTAATAAATGTAACCCTCAGACTATGCAATGTGGGAGTTGGTTTGCTTCCTTTCTTATCTGTCTTGTGTGTGCCTCTGTCTGGAGAGTGAGAAAGAGAGGAGTGTGATATCTCCTCCTGCAAATCCTGCCTTTTAATTTTTTGTCAAGAAATTCTAGCTTTTTTTTGCTCAATCGTTTCAATCATCGTCTTTGTTTTGTCGACCTGAAATCTTGAGGCTTAAAAAATAAAATTTCGGGCGTTTTCCTGTACATAAACATGTTCTTTTGTGTACTGTCTAGAAGAATCGTGGCTGAGCGGAATCTGATCTAGACTCAGATTTTTTTTAGTTTTGGAGGCAGAAAGTGGCTCCTCGTCAAACAGAAGGGCGTAAAAATGGTGGGTAGGCATCGCGCGAGTATCGATCACCGATGCGATTACAAAAAATTCGTAACGAAATCGTGCGATGCGTTTGATTGGAAAGCGATCGCGATCCAGCGGGAAAATCAGAGTTTTACGGGAAATTTTTATTCCGGTGCTTTCACAGCTGATGAACAACAGTCCAGAAGGAACAAAAAGAACAGAGACGTCTCAGATTACATGACGGCAGGAGGAATTTTACAAGGAACCGTAACGCGTAGGAGAAGACGATGATTCTGATTCCTGGTCTAATGCATTCCGCGTTTTGGGGGCAGTTAAAAGTCAACGTCAGCAGAAGTGTTTTCGGGTTTTAGGAGCAGCTGGCAGTAATGTGATCTCCATCTTCACTGCCATGGGTAGGCACACCTTGCCCGGGCACATTCAAGAGTCAACTCAGCGGTCAGCGAAAAAAGTCAGGATAGATATTACTCGTCCTCAACCGCAGACAATCCAGGCTGTGTATGGGTCCGCCCTGCGAATGCGTGACAGAGGGATCTTTGAACTTTTGCAATAAAAGTCAAACTCACCCACAATAAGTCATTCGCGTCGAATCTTGAGAAAACGATGGATCAATAAACACATGCGACGCCCATAGAAAGCTGACTTTAATGTCAACGGCGCAATTGTTGATGTCTCTCTCTGCTTCTTCAAGACTTCGATCGGCACTTAGAGAAAGAATGGCTCCTCTTTGGTACTTCCTTCTCCATTATCTCGTCGTCACTGCAGAAGCCGGCGGCGGAGCTCAACCGGGATGCCCTGACAAGTGCGGTAACATCACCGTTCCTTATCCATTCGGCATCGCGCCTGATTGTTACCGCACAGGCTTCAGGTTAACGTGTGATAGCTCCTACAATCCCCCAAAGCTTTTCCTGCCTACCACGAACAGGATGCTGGTGACGGAGATCAGAGACGCCGAAGTCGTCGTGCAAGCTCCCGTGGCTAGAGACTGCTACAAGCCGCTCAATCTTGGACCGGACGTTTCCTTTATCACCATCGACGTAACGGGCTCGC
>CM044102.1:20892376-20946074 GCA_024174645.1 Lemna minuta | reverse complement strand
CTCCATTGCTGTCATCTTCCATCCATATCAAAGTAAGAAGCAACCGAGATTACCTTTGTTCGTGTGGTGATTCCAAGGGCTTCCACTTCACGTCTGAAAGGTACTCATCCTCTCTTCTTTAACCGTGAGTGATAGTTCTTATTCTAGATCCATAAGTCCAACGTTGACTCTATCATCCTATCTGTTATCTATCTGATATAACTATTATCCGAAATCATAACATATCATTAATATCCATTATAAATATCCTCCGCATTATCCTTCCTTTTCATCATATAAATCATTTAGCATCTTATCCATCCTTCTCTCATCGCTATCACTCTCTTATTCACTATCTTTACCGCTATCTCCACATTATCTACCAAATTATCCTTCTTAATAATCTCACTAATATATACTTCTGACTTTGTATTATCACTTAAGTTCTATGACATGATATAATATTAAAACAAAATAATCCTATTCAGTAAAATTAATATGTCATTCTCTCCATCTCCTTTTTCACTCGACGCATTCATAAATTTCATCCTCACCATTACCTTTCCAAATTATCGTCCTCTTTTACTCAATAAATCATACTTTTAATCCTCCATCCTATCAATCTTAATCCCCCTACATGTTATAAAATTTATCATCATACTCACTTTTATCCATTACATAAATCGTTTCTTATTCTTTTCCATTTATTTCATCTACATATTCATCACCATCATCATTATTCTCATATATCCGATTATCCTTCCATAATATCTTATCTGACTTATACATTTTTCCCTCAGTGATATCATTCATAGGTCCTCTCTCAGATTGTAGGATTTAATTAGAAGGCAATATACTATTCCAATCTCCACATAAATCACTATCATACTCATCATATTCATCTCACTCATATTCATCTTCTCATATTCATCATTCTCTAAAATATCCTACATCATTTATGTTTGGGATCAGGTTTATAAGGAATTGGGGAGCACTAAATAACAATGGGGCGAGGTAGATGGATTCTTTGATATCAAAAAGTCTTCATCGGATCAAGAAATTTATTTTAATAATATTACCTTCAAAACAGATGAAGAAAGTTAGAGATACACAAAGATTATGTGATCATGATGGTTGGTGGACTGGTGAGCTAGATATCAACAACTTTAATCTATTGCAGGACATGTACTACTGTGGTAGACTACATGACAGCCATTGACAAAGGAGTCCTCATGGTTGGAGGGTAGAATGAAGGAATTAGTGATCCAAGAAATGAATATGTGAAAATCAGAGAACTATTTGTTTGCAAAGAATAAGATTAATCATAGTTGAAACACATTGATGTTATATGTCACTCATCACAAGGTGCACACTAAGGAGGGTGTCTCAAAGATTTTGAAAAAGGCCATCATGCCGGAGAAGCTTAAAGATTGTTTGGACCTGATTCATGTTCTATGTACCTTGATGTTTGTGGATCACTTTCAATGTGGAGAAGCTGCTCCATATGCCGCTTAGATGCATACAATAGAGAAGTTTGTCAGATCTCTTAGCCACCCTGGTGACATGTGCCTTCACTCAACCTATTTTTTATGTTTTTTCGGGCCCCTATATTGGAACCCACGTCCTTTATGCATTGATTTTTCTAGTTTATTGCCAAAAATAGGTGGTGTGGGATGGCACTTTGGGTGCTCTCTTTTGCTAAAGAAGAAGAGAAATTTCAAGTTCCTTGCTATTTTGAAGCTGGTGGAAGGAGAGATATCTCCCAATCTCATCCTCTCTCTCTCTCTCTCTCCGCCTCTTAAGTATTCTCAATGGTCCCATACCTTATCCAACATTAATCCTTAGGGCTCTCTTAACATAGTTTAAACATGTAGAGTTGACTTGCATTGCCTTGTGAGAAAATTTCACATTATTTGTGGTTTATAATTGAATATAATGAATCATACATGTGTCCATACTCAAACTTGCCATGTACTTCACTCAATATCAACTCTATCTAATCAAAGTCATGGTCAAATTTTTGACAAAAACCTAAACTTCAGCTTGAATTTTATTTAGTTGGGACATCAAACGTACATTCTAGCTACCACACCAACATGGACAGGTGACCTTTCATGAAATTTTTTTGGAACAACAATTAGAATAGATTGGATTTCACGTCACATCGAATTTCATTTTAGAAAGTGTTATTTCACTTAGAGCAATTATTTTGAGGTCCCCAATTTTGAAGCGAGTGCTCTTGATACCATCCATAGTCAAGCTAGATTATCAAGAAAATAAATGCCCTGAATTTAGTAATGTTGAATATTGTCAAGGTATCCGACAAACTATAAACTCAACTCCGACATGCAATCAAACCCGAAACAGTAATATGCAAAGGCACATGGATCAACCTTTCATTTTAATGAAACAAGAATAAAAAAACTATGACAAATCGTATTACGAGCACCCAAGCCGCCCTCGTTGACCTCTGATTTTCCAGAGACTTCTTCGCATCAGCTACTCACTGTCAGAGAGAACCCAGATCAGAAAGTCCTTAAAGCAAGGCTATGAAAAATCGTACGAGAAATTACTTTGCGCCGAAAGACAACGGCGACTCTGATGTCCCCTCGGTAGGTGCCGTCAGCCAGCACGACATTGTATCGGCTTGAAGGAAGCTCAGCCACCCCCCTCTCCGCCCCCAACGTGATTAAATCCCCGACGTTTATACTGGTAAGACAATCAAGGAGACTCAGTTGCGAACGTAGGCCAAATAGAGCAAAGATTATTGCGTACGTGGCGGCGCCAGCGAAATCATCGCGGGAGAAGGTGTCCTCGTCCATAACCTTGAGGACGAGTTTCTGTTGACCGTCCGTCGAGGGGTACTCCGCGCGGAACGTGAAGGTCTCGTTCCACGTCGGATTGGAGCCTCCGTCTGAGTAAACATTGAGAAAGGACCTGAACAGTGAGCAGGAACCGGAGGTAGATGATGATGAAGACGAAGAAGAAGAAAGGGATAAAATCGCTCACCTCTGAGAACGCGGCTCTTGCGTTCCTCCCCTCTGAACCGAAGGATCACGTAGGGATCCATTCTGCCTGATAAATCAGAGGAAAAAACTGCTTAATCTCTGAAACATGGAGCTCGTAGAGAGAGAGAGAGGACTTACTCAACGTATCCGTGTTCTTTAAGCCCCTCGCGCCGATCAGATGAACCTCTAGGAACCCCTTCATCGCCATTTCTCGAATCTCTCTCTCTCTCTCTCTTTCTCCTCTCTTGGCTACGCCTTTAAACTGAGTTGCTTCTCCCGTAGAGGAGAGATTTCTCGATTTGGGAATTCCCCTGTCGGAGCGTTGACCTCGGGGCATAAGATTCCGTTAACGTGTTCTAAGTCAATAAGCTGCCAAATCAGACGGTCGTCGACGACTTCAAACGCGGCGGCAGGTCTCCTACTTGATCGGGGATGGACGTGGCGTTGCGTGGTTCACATGGAAAGTCAACGTGTTGTTGCAAAGTCAAAATTGTGAAAAATCAATATTTACTTATGAAACTAAATTTAGGGTTTAGTAATTTAAATAAAAGCAAGAAAATATTATTTGAAAGCCAATAGGGCCCAACATATCCCAATCTTTATTTTTCCCAATCTGATCTAGCCTTATGCAGGGCCTCCTCATGTAACCCTTGCACTATCCCGGTGCATCTTCTCATTATATAGTCAAAACCTTTTTCCATTGAATCGAAACAAGGTTCTTAGGTTTCTAAGTTTTCACCCTTCCAAAGAAATGTCTGTCTTCCCTCTCTCGCCCCAACGTTCTGGTGCAATCATCATCACCATCTTCCACACTTTTGCTGGTGCTGCTCAGAACTCTTTCATCCACGACAATATCATCTCTACTAACTCCATATATCAAATCATCTCAAGATAGAGGAATTGGGTCAAAATCAAGATGGTCTTCATGACCATGGCGTATGATAAGACAGCTGTCCATGGATATTCAAGTGTCATGTATGATTATGTATTATCGGTCAGGCCCTGATGTTGTTCACGTAAACTCGTTTAACAATTGCGTACACGATATGCATAGATTAAGCCCTAGAGTTTGCCCATCTGATACCCGAACTTCATTGGGCAATGGGCGGTCTGATGCCAGATATCGGCCGGATGATGGCCAAATGTTGAATGATACAGTGGATGACGAATGATAGAATCACCGAGACGTGGATTGATGACATTGTGACAAATATCAGCTATTGGATATCCACCTCCGATACCTGTCATCCGTCATCGAGCACCGTGGACATAGCCGGATGACGGTTAACAGAGTACTGTAACCGATATACATCATCTAGGATGGATACCGGATAGCTCCTTAATCCACTGTCCGGATGACGGTGTTGGCCGATGCCCGCCCTGACAACGGGATGGTCAAACCCTATTGACCCCAGTTGTACCGAAAGAAATACCTTTTTATATGGAATGATTCTGGTGCATCGTGCAAGAAGGTTCTGCTCGTTCCGATGCACGAAACGGCGGAAGACTTCACAGAATGGGCCAAGAAACTGATTAATGTTATATCCTCTTTTTCTAAGATTCAATCAGATGAACTTCCAGCATTTTCTTCGCCGCTATCTCTATTTCTATATCTGTTACCTCTTCGCGTGCGTGTATTTCGCGGGCTGAGCCGCCTTTCCCTGCCGGCGAAGGGAGAGAAGTCTATTTTCTAGAAATGGGATTTTGACTAGTCAATGGGGTCCAACCATTGACCACCAAGGCCGAAGATTCCCCCGAGGCGTTCACATCGGTCGTCGAAAGGTTCAAAGGCGGATATGACTGGTCTTCCATTGCAGTCAGCTAGCCTGACTTGGCCACAGATCTCGGAGTTCTTCAAATGTACGTGGAAGAGTAAACGGAGTCCTCATAAAATCGTTGGACAAAATTTTGTCTTGACAAATTTTCAATCAAGGGTGTGCGAGAATTTCGTTTTGATGAGATAGCAATTCGCCGGCACGTGAAGAAGACGTTTACGGAAACCGGTCAGACGTCCATGCCGCCAAAATGAAACCCGGTCAGACTTCCTCTCCTATAAATGAATCCTCAGAGAAAGAGAAAAAAAGAGCGAGAAAGAGATAGAGACACAGAGAGAGAAATGGCGGTGATGGGAGAGATAGAGGTTGAGTTGATCGATGCAAGGCAATTGAAGACAAAGGACTTGATCAGTAAATCTCTCTTTTCAAGCCAATCTTATTACCCATTTCTTGTTTTTTTCATGGCTTCTGCTAAACTGATTCGACCATCACTTAGCAGAGAGAATGGATCCCTACGTGATCATCCAGCTGGGAGACGAAAATCGCAAGAGCAACGTCCTCAGAAGTAGTATATTTTTTCTTCAGCTTTGCGTTCTTCTTTCTCAGGAATCACCATTCTTTTACCGTGCAGGCGGAGGCTCAAACCCTAGATGGAACGAAACGTTCAAGTTCAAAGCGGTGTACCCTTTCTCCAAAAACCAGCAGAATCTTTTCCTCAACTTTATGGATAAGGATACTTTCTCTGCCGATGACTTCGTCGGCACCGCCAAGTATGCCTTTTCTGCTTCTTCTTTTTTCCTGATATCACTGATTAAGAGCAATAGACATATTTATTGTCGGAATAGGATAAACGTCAGGGATTTAATCGATTACGGGGCGGAATTGGGGTACGCTGAGCTTCCTCCTCAACGATATAGGGTAGTCCTGAAGGACCTCACCTACTCCGGAGATGTCAGAGTTGGCGTCACATTTCGGCGAAAGGTATTACCCTGCCGGATGCAATTGCTATGAGCTTTATCTCATCGGTTTCTTCATGACAGTGAGTAGCGGAAGGTAAAGGTCATCGGCGGCATCTGGTCGGCTAGTATAATCCAAGACGAGCTTATCAAAGACAGCGAAGAAAACACCAAGACGGTGAAGGCCATGACCCACATTATTTTTTATTCAATTATGTTTGGCTAGGGTGTCGTTATTTCAAAGCTTATCACTATCCCGTCAATGCGATGGGGATTGCTTGTCCATCTTCTCCTTCGTTATATCACCCCAAAAAATAAATATTAGGATAATGGTAAGAACCACGGAGAATTAGAGGACTTTTTGAGATATATTCAAAACTAGATTAGATTGGGCAATGAATAGGGGTGAGAAATTAGTAAATTAATATTTTTTTGAAAAAAGCTCGAGGACAAACCCGCAAAATAAAAAGGGGTATTATCACCATCTACCCCAACCTTTCCCAAAACCCCCAGATCTACCCCAACCTTCTAAAACCCCCAGATCTCCCCCAACCTTTGAAAAAGTTCATGAGATCTACCCCAGCTGCTGACATGGCATCGACGTCGAATCCACGGCGCCACCTGGCCGCCCTCCCTCTCTCTCTCCTGCCCTCCCTCCCCCCTCTCTCTCCCGCCCTCCCTCCCTAGCTCTCTCTCTCTCTCCCGCCCTGCCTCTCTCTCTCCCGCTCTCCCTCGCTCGCTCTCTCCCGCGTCCCGCCCTCCCTCACTCCCTCTCTCTCTCCCGCTCTCCCTCCCCCTCTCTCTCCTTTTTCTCCCTTCCTCTCTCCCCGCTGCGTTACCTTCCGCCGTTAAGCTTTGTCACTCCCTCTCTCCTCTTCCTCCCTTCTCTCCCTCTCCTGTCTCTTCTCCCTCCCTCTCTCTCGTCCTCTCGATCCAAACCCAATCCCCACTTCAACGTATGTAATCCTGTCCCGCGGAGAGGGAGAGGAGAGGGAGGGAGAGCGGGAGAGAGAGAGAGAGGGAGGGAGAGCGGGAGAGAGAGAGAGGGAGGGAGGGAGAGCAGGAGAGAGAGGGAGAGAGCGAGGGAGGGCGAGGGAGGGAGGGAGAGCGGGAGAGAGAGGGAGGCCGGGAGAGGGAGGGAGAGCGGGAGAGAGAGGGAGAGAGCGAGGGAGGCCGGGAGATGGAGAGGAGAGGCATGCCACTGGTGATTTTGGCTGCTCCTTAATTGGTGCCCAGGTTATCCACCATCCCTCGCCCTCCCTCTCCTCTCCATCTTGCCGGATCAGACGAATTCTTCACCACGGCGAAGCTCTCTGTCAGAAGCCTTTTACGTGGAATATTCTTTTTCGAAAAATACTGGGAGAAAACGCAAACGCCTCGCGTCCCTTGGAGTTTCAACGATTTCCTGCGCTCTCTTTGAAGAGGAGTCGAACCCGGCTCGGGGTACTTGTTCTCTCGAGTGAGGCTGGATTTGGCAGTGCTTTGTGACAATCGGAGGCAAGACGAGCTCTTGAACTTTGATAATATCTTCCGTTTCTCGACTTTCCCTACCGGGAGAGTTCTTCCATCTCACGCTCCGATATTATATCGGAAGCCAATGAAGTGAACCTGCAGTGGGAAGAACGTGAGATGTCTTCTAATTTCTTAGAACCATAGATCTCGGACTCGGCGGGCTCATTATTCTCGAAATGACGGGTTTGACCGCACAATGGATTCCCTCGTACTCGTTCGACTTTTCGAACAGCGCTGGAGCTGGTCTTCGGCCGCCGCATTCTCGTGACTGTGAACAAAGTTTCGCGCTTCTTCTTGGTCTTCTTCTTGGAGCTATGTTAGGCGTCGGATCCTTCTCTCTCACACGTTGAGGATTACCGCCCTGGCTGGAAAACTCCTCGAACCAAAGAATATACTATCACAGGTTTCTTCCAACCCACATCGTTATCTGCCGCATCATTCTGGTTCACCTATGGAAAGGACTCACTGTCGAGGGAATGTGAACTTACTATCACAGCTCTTGAAGGACGCTGAAGGGTTATTGTTCGATCTTAACAAGTCCAAACCGATCTTAATAAGTCCAAAAAAATTCCGGAAAACCCTCCATCTCTCTCTATCTATTTGTCTATCTATCCACTTTTTTTTCCTTCCCTCAACGATCTCTCACTCTCTATCTCTCAGATACCCCGTTGCTTCTTTCTCCGGTGGGTTGACAGTCATAATCTTAGAGAGAGAGAGAGAGAAGCGGAGGGAGAGGAAGATAGCGAATTCTTATCTCCGTGACATTTTTTCCTTCCGTCGACGATCTCTCGCTCTCTATCTATCTATCTTACTACTCTCCTCTCTTTTCTTCCTCTCTCTTCTCCCTCTCTCCCTTACTCCCTCTCTTCTCTCTGTCTAGCTCTCCCCTCTCTCTCCATCTCCTTCTCTCTCACACGTTGAGGATTACCGCCCTGGCTGGAAAACTCCTCGAACCAAAGAATATATCTTTTTTTCCTTGGTCGCCGCTGGAAAACCCTCGTCGGAAGAACACCTCGTGAAGCCGTAATGGAAGAGAGAGAGAATCAACCGTAATGGAAGAACAGCTCATGCCGCCAAGACTCCTCCGTTGCCGGCGCCGCGAGCCAGCGGAGGAGAATGGGGGAGACGGCCGGTCGACAGCGGAGGAGATCAGGGGAGACGGCCGGTCGACAGCGGAGGAGATCGAGGGAGACGAAAACAAATATTTTATTTTCTTCATCAGATGACGTGGCGGCCAAGCTGGCTTCCGTCCCCGTCAGCATCCGCCGTGTATTCCACGTCGATGCACACTGGACCTCGATGGAGCCACGTCAGCAGCTGGGGGTAGATCTCATGAACTTTTTCAAAGGTTGGGGTAGATCTGGGGGTTTTGGGAAAGGTTGGGGTAGATGGTGATAATACCCCAAATAAAAAGGGTTATTTGCCCCCAGCTATCCCAACCTCTTCAACTTGTCTCTAATCTATCCTAACCTTTTTAATTCGCCCCATCTAGCCCAACATTCTTTCTTTGTCCTCGATCTATCTCAGCTGCTGACGTGGATGTGAATTAAGTCCAGTTGGCGCCCGCGCCGTGTCCACGTCAGCCGCCAAAATTGGGCGAATCCTCGTGGCAGCCACTTCTGTGGGGAGAGAGAGAGAGAGAACTTATATCCCTCTCTCTCCCGCTCTCTCGCGCACGAGCGGACGGAAGAAAATTTCTTCCATCCCGCCGACGTGCCTCCCTCTTCTTCGCCACGGTCTCCTTCTTCAGCTTCTTCTTCCTTCTAGTCTCCACTGCCGTTTTCTTATCCATCGCCGTTTCCATCCCCTTTCCTCACCTACTTCCGCCACCGCTGCCTCCCTCTCTTCTTTCTTCTTCTCCATCCCTCTTCTCTCCTTCGCCTTCCGCCTACATCTTTCGCCTTTCTCTCAATCTCCCTCCTAACCTTCTTCTTGCAATCTCGCTCGCGCAGAAGAAATTCTTCCGTCGCTGACTCCCTCTCTTTTTCTACCCCTCACTCTCTCACTCTCTCGTGCGCGAGCGGACGGAAGAAATTTCTTCCATTGCTCCTCTACTTGCGTCTCTTTCTCTTTCTCTCTTCTTCTCTCTCTTTCTCACCATCTCGCTCAAAATCTCTCTTCCGCCGCCTCGCTCTCTCCTTGCCGCTTTCTTCCTTCGCCTTCTACATCGCCATCTCTCTCCCTCTCTCTTTCTTCTCCTCCCCTTCTTCCTCCTTCTCTTTCCGCGTCGCACCTCCTTTCCCCATTCTTCTCTCTCCTGTTTCTCTCTCTCCTTCTGAATCGCCGTTCTATCTCGATCTCTCGCACGTCTCGTGCCGTTGTCGCTGAGCATGCAAACACTGCGACTGCGACGACGAGTGTACTCCGTCACACACTCAATCACGTCGGGGCCGCTGCTGACCTCCAGAACGTCACAATCGTGGAGTGAACCCACGATGTCAGTTATCTGCACGTCCGGCACAATCGTGATGAGGACACACGATGAATAGTGGCAATGTGGAGCCACTAATAGTTACAACAGTTATTTTTCCTTCCTCTATAAAATGTAATTTGATTCAATGAAATAGCAAGTCTTATGTCTTGTTTGAACTGGGAGAGTCAGGCTACGAGGTTTTAGGTGTACATTTGGTATCAGAGCCATTTATCTTCTTCAATAGCAAAGCTAGAGAATGTCGATAGTCCAAGGTGAGGAGACATGGGGAAGTAGCAGTGGTGGAGGTACAAGTATTTATGAGTATCCGCAGCTAACTACATCGAATTATATTAGCTGGGCTATCCGTGTCCAAGCTATTATGGAAGATCAAGGCGTCTGGGCAGCAGTCCAGCCGGCCGCTGAGGCAGCCATCGACCTGAAACTAGATAGGAAAGCCAAAGCACATCTTCTTCAGATTATTCCGGAAGACCTTCTTATGCAGGTTGCAAAGAAGGTATCGTCCAAGGAAATCTAGGAATCCTTGAGAACGAGGTTTGTCGGAGCTGATCGCGTCAGGAACGCACGTCTTTAGGCGTTGAAGAGCGACTTCGATGCCTTGCGAATGGTTGATGGAGAGTCCCTTGACTAGTATGCTGTGAGGATGGTAAGTATGTCCGTAAAGTACTCGGATGTAGGAGGAACTTTAGAGAATGACGCGATGGTGAAGAAGTTGTTCGACACTGTCTCGGATCGCTTCCTCAACGTCATTGCTGGCATCGAGCAATTGTGCAATATCGATACGATGCCATTTGAGGAAGCCCTATCCCGGTTAAAAGCATATGAGGAACGAACACGCTCGTGCGCGCCTGGTGGTGGTGTTACTGTCAAGGGGCAGCTTCTCCTCACTCAAGCTGACTGGGAGGCCAGACGGAAGAAAAACGGTGATTCATCGAACCAAAAGGTAAGATCATCCACAGAATGTAATAATCGTGGCAGGGGTGGCCGCGGTCGTGGAAAAGGAGGTCGTGGTGAAAATCAACACACCAATGGGGCAGGTAGCTCCGGAAGTGGCAGCCGTGATAAAAGCCATATACGCTGCTATAATTGCAGCGAAATGGGGCACTACTCTACACAGTGCAAAGCTCCCAAGAAAAAAGAGGAAGCACACCTGGCGCAGATTGATGATAGTGAGCCGGCACTACTCTTCACAGAATCTGAGGAGAACTCGTGGCAGGAACTCGTCTTGCTAAATGAAGACAAGGTACGGCCAGAACTGCACCAAACTGATCAAGGTCCATCGTCAGCAGTTACCTGGTATCTCGATAATGGCGCTAGCAATCATATGACTGGTGATAAGGAGAAATTCCAAGAACTTGATGAGACTATCACAAGCAAAGTGAGGTTCGGTGATGGTAGATCAGTGGAGATCAAGGGAAAGGGATCAATCCTTTTTAGCTGCAAGAACGGTGAACAATGGACGCTCAAGGAAGTGGATTACATTCCAAGCCTTTGCAGCAATATGATCAGTCTTGGCCAGCTCATAGAGACAGGACACAAAGTGATCATGGATATTGATGAACTTGAGGTTTTTGCCAAAAGTCCACTTCAACTGATCATGAAAGTTAGGCGCTCTCATAATCGCCTTTACAAAGTCAAACTCCACCTCGCGATTCCCACTTGCTTCTTAGCAAAATTGGAGGAACCTGCATGGTTGTGGCATGCGAGATTTGGACATGTAAATTTCCAATCTCTGAAGAAAATTGCAGACAAGGAAATGGTCATGGGAGTGCCATCGATCAAGCATCCACATCAATTGTGCCATAGTTGTCTTGTGGCTAAACAATCTAGAGAATCATTCCCAGCAAAAACAAGTTATCGAGCAGATGCGCCGCTCGAATTACTACATGCTGATCTTTGTGGTCCGATCACTCCAGTGACAATTGGGGAAAACCACTATTTTATGTTGATCATGGATGATTATTCTCGCTGGATGTGGGTGAATATCCTCAGGACTAAAGACCAAAGGCTGCCAGTTTTTACCAAGCTCAAGACTTTAGTAGAAAATATGCGTGGATGCAGAATCAAGACACTTCGCACCAATCGTGGAGGAGAATTCCTCTCAGCCAACTTCACCAAACTGTGCGAAGAAACTGGGATCGAGAGGCACTACACCGCACCATTCTCTCCGCAGCAAAATGGGGTGGTGGAGTGAAGAAACAGATCTATTATGGATATGACCCGTTCCTTGCTCAAAAGTATGAATCTACCCGGGAAGATTTTGGGGGAGACGGTGAGGCATGCTGTGTATCTCCTCAATCGATTGCCAACGAAGACGATGGATGACCGTACTCCGTTTGAAGCTTGGTACGGGAAGAAACCACATGTGGGACACCTATGAGTTTTCGGGTGCACTGCACATGCTAAAGTAACTACTCCCCACCTGAAGAAATTGGACGATCGAAGTCATATGATGGTCTACCTCGGCGTCGAGGATGGGAGCAAAGCACATCGTCTGTATGATCCCCAGCAGAACAAAATCCATGTAAGTCGCGATGTTAAATTTGAAGAAAATAGGGAGTGGAATTGGAATGCAAGTGCAGTAATCAGTGAATCATCAGACATTATCTTTGAGGAGACCTCACCCTCACAATCCATACTACTTGAGGATTCCGCATCAGACATTGATACCGGCACAACTGATCAAGTTACTCCGGGATCGATAAGTAGATCACCATCTACAACACATGCGGCATCGGTCACCTCGACGACACTGGCTACCTTACCTGGCCACATCGTAAGAAGAACGACGGCGAGTGATACGTTCGGGACTTCCTCAGCTGATGCCTCACCACTCCCAGTCGATGGGGACGAGTCCCACGATGGGCCTATACGCTATAGACATATGGATGACATTATGAAAGATACACGCCGAGTGGAGCTAGAGAAAGAATTTGCTGAGGAGGAGGCTATGTTGATTGTGATAGAGGAGCCATCTTGCTACCGTGAGGCTGCAGCTGTGCCAGAGTGGGAGAATGCCATGGATAAAGAAATTGAAGCTATCAAGAAGAATTCAACTTGGTCGCTAGTGAAACTTCCCGTTGGACACAAAGCGATTGGATTGAAGTGAGTGTTTAAGCTCAAGAAGAACTCTGAGGGTGAAATCATCAAGCATAAAGCGAGACTAGTGGCTAAGGGTTACGTCCAACAGCAAGGCATTGACTTCGATGAAGTCTTTGCGCTGGTTACTCGTCTTGACACAGTCCGTGTCATGCTCGCAATAGCGGCAAATCGAGGATGGCAGGTGCACCACTTGGACATGAAATCAGCATTCTTGAATGGAGAGCTCCAAGAGGAAGTATATGTAACTCAGCCGGAAGGGTATGAGGTGAAAGTCAAAGAATTCTTGGTCTACAAACTATACAAGGCGTTGTATGGGTTGCGACAGGCACCGCGAGCTTGGAATATGCGCCTCGACAAAAGTTTGAAGGAGCTGGGTTTCACACGGTGTACTCAAGAGCAAGCGGTGTATATTCGGGGCAAGAATTGCTCCGGCGTCATCGTTGGAGTATACGTCGACGATTTAATTGTGACCGGCAAGGATCCAGCAGCTATCGCGGAATTTAAGCAAAAAATGTTGGACGAGTTTGATATGAGCGACCTCGGGTTGCTTCATTATTATCTCGGCATCGAGGTGACGCAAGGTAATGGTAAAATTTCGATCAAGCAAAGCACATATGCCAAGAAAGTACTAGAACAATTCGGGATGATGGAATGCAATCCTACTAAGTACCCTATGGAACCCAAAGCTCACCTTCATAAGGATGGAGCAGGTCACCCGGTGGATGTCACTGAGTATCGGCGAGTCATCGGGTGTCTCAGGTACTTACTAAACACTCGACCAGATCTCTCCTTCACAGTTGGCGTGGCGAGTAGGTTCATGGAGCGGCCGACTGTGATGCATCACAAGGCAGTGAAGCAAATTCTCAGATATGTGAAAGGTACAATGCATCTTGGTCTAGTGTATGGCAGAGGAGGAGGAGCAGAGGAAATCATAGGATTCACGGATAGTGACATGGCTGGAGACATGGATGATCGCAAGAGTACAAGCGACATGACGTTCTATGTGAACGAATGTCTTGTTGCATGGAATTCACAAAAGCAGAAGACTGTAGCACTCTCATCGTGCGAAGCTGAGTTCATGGCAGCAACTTCAGCGGCATGCCACACACTTTGGCTCCGGAGTCTGCTAGCTGAGCTACTTGGAGCAGAACCTAAGGCAGTAAAGATGTTTGTCGACAACAAATCGGCAATCGCCTTGATGAAGAATCCAGTATTTCATGGACGCAGCAAGCACATCGATACTCGATTTCATTTCATTCGCGAATGTGTCGAGGGAGGTCAGATTATCGTGGAATTCACCTGCACAGAAGAGCAAAGAGCAGATCTTTTGATGAAAGCATTATCGGCAGCAAAGCTAGGAATTATGCGACATCTACTCGGTATTCGTTATCTCGGTCCACTCCAGGATTAGGGGGGAGATTTTTGGACAAATCGTGGAGTGAACCCACGATGTCAGTTATCTGCACGTCCGGCACAATCGTGATGAGGACACACGGTGAATAGTGGCAACGTGGAGCCACTAATAGTTACAGTAGTTATTTTTCCTTCCTCTATAAAATGTACTTTGATTCAATGAAATAGCAAGTCTTCTATCTTGTTTGAACTGGGAGAGTCAGGCTACGAGGTTTTAGGTGTACAGATAATGGGGGGCTTGGGCTTATTCTTCGAGCCGGGAGGGTGGCCGCAAGGTTGCCTCGTTGGCGTGCCTGATGTTGTAGGGTTTTCTTCGGGATCCTGCTCGTCCTCTTCCGACGGCTTTACGTTCTTCTCTGGGGAGTCTCTCGGCGGCGATCCCTGCGGTTGTGGAGGACATAGAAGATGGTGGAGGTAACGAGAGCCGCCGCCGCCGCTGCTTCCTCCGTTGTCACCCCCGGGTTCCATGTCACACATCCCCGCTGCATCTATTCTCTCCCACCACTTGTTTGCCAGCTTATCCTTCTTCTCTTAACCCTCTGCTTTCCTTCAGGAGTAGCTACTAGCCTATAATCTAAAGCTAACGGACTAGAAGATGGATGATTTTCTTCCAACTCAAGAGAGAAGCAGCTCGTTGCCTTGTCCCATGCAAGAGCCCTCTCTAGTTCTTGTGAACATGGACACAATTGATCATCCTCTGACGGAAGGGAGGAAAGAAATCCATCTCGTTCTGCAGACCTCCTCTTTCCCCTCCCTCTCTTCCTTGCAAAGTAGCTTGCCACTCGCAAGTCGCCTTCAAAGAAGAAGAGAGGAACTCGGTCACCCCTTTCGCGCTTCCCCGCTCTTGCACCGACAGATCCGAAGTCCCCTGTACCTCTTCTGAGATGTAGTTTGAGAGAGATAGTGAGAGAGAGAGAGCTAGGGAAGGGAAGGGAAGGGAAGAAGAGGGCGGGGGAGGCGTGCCCACAGATGATATTAAAAGCGAGCAACTGCACACGATGGAACAAGCCAGCGAAAAAAATAATGGGCTCTGGGGGCAGATTAATCTATTCACATCTTAAAGTGAGAGATTGAGATAGAACGGCGATTCAAAAGGAGAGAGAGAAATGGGAGAGAGAAGAATGGGGAAAGGAGGTGTGGCGCAGAAAGAGAAGGAGGAAGAAGGGGAGGAGAAGAAAGAGAGAGGGAGAGAGATGGCGATGTAGAAGGCGGAGGAAGAAAGCGACAAGGAGAGAGCGAGGCGGCGGAAGAGAGATTTTGTGCGAGATGGTGAGAAAGAGAGAGAAGAGAGAAAGAGAAACAGACGCAAGTAGAGGAGCAATGGAAGAAATTTCTTCCGTCCGCTCGTGCACGAGAGAGCGAGAGAGTGAGGGGTAGAAGAAGAGAGGGAGGCAGCGACGGAAGAATTTCTTCCGTGCGAGCGAGATTACAAGAAGATGGTTAGGAGGGAGATTGAGAGAAAGGCGGAAGAAGAAGCCGAAGAAGGAGACGGTGGCAAAGAAGAGGGAGGCACGTCGACACGATGGAAGAAATTTTCTTCCGTTCGCTCGTGCGCAAGAGAGCGAGAGAGAGAGAACTTATATCCCTCTCTCTCGCGCTCTCTCCCTCGATTTCTCTGTTTCGCTGGTGCCAACTGGAATTTATTCACATCCACGTCAGCAACTGGGATAGATCGAGGACAGAGAAAGAAGGTTGGGCTAGATGCGGCGAATTAAAAAGGTTGGGATGGATTAGAGTCAAGTTGAAAAGGTTGGGATAGATAACCCAAATAAAAAGTCCACAAACTCTAAGATTAAAACACATGATTTAACCCAAAATTGCACTTAAAATGATTCCGTGTTTCATTGCTTGATCAAGGCCTTTCATTCTGCATTTTAAAAAACAAAAATTTGGAGTTCAAGCGGCAAATTCTTTCTTCTCCTTTAACGAAATCTTGATTTCAAACACTCCTTGGATGTAGAAATGAGTATAGAGAGGAAGAAAACAAGAGATTTCAGAATTGTGCTGTCTTAAAGGTTTGATTGATAAAAAATTAGAGAATAATTTACACTATGGAAGAGAGTGAGTATAAATAGGCAAAAATTAGGTGTGACCATTTGATCTGATGATTGATCTTCGATTAACAGCCCAAATAAAACGCCAAGATGCGAATCGATACCATTAAGTCATATCTATCAGATCGTAGATGGAGTGTCATGATTAAGCCACATCACGTGTGAAGAAGAAGTGTCACATAACAGTTATCGTTTGATCTTCATTGAGCGCTCGAGATGTAGCCGTGTGTCCAAGGAGTTCATCTGGCGCATTCAATCCTAGACGTTATAACTCTTTTGATGAATGACTAAGATTTAATCATCATTTATAAAACAAATTGTCACCAAATCAATGTGTGCCACATACCCTCCCAAGTAAATAAAAATTGACATTTGTTATTGGTGGGACACCTTAATAACATAAGAAGCATCCAAGGAGACACCAAAACAATACAACTTAAAGAGAAATCTACGGATTATGAGTCATCCATATCAAGTAAACAATATTCTAATCATGACCAAGAAAGTCAAGAATCTATTAATGGAAGGCGTGTATATATCAAAAGACTTTGAAAACATGAAGAGGAGCAAGCCTATGAAGATGGGGTGCCACCCCTAATCCTTTGAATCCATAAAACACTTCTCCTGACCTAAAACCTTTAATATTGAGCATTTGACCAAGTCAAACCACTTTTCTAAAATTTAAGTACCCCTTTGACCATGTCAAGCTATCTCTCTTAATTATAGGAACCAATTTTCAATTCCTAAAATTTAAGTTATTTGCATCCTAGATCCTCCTTTGACCAAGTGATGCAGGACACGGTGGCGAAAGCCCTCATGCCTGATCAATGGAGCTGAGGTTGACCGGAGATAGCCGGTCAAACCTAACCTATGGGTAGGTGAGTCCTAGACCCTAAATACGATCTCTAACCTAACCTAAGTGCAAGCAGGCGCGCCGATCAGCGGCGTCGACTCCGGGTGACCCGGAGAAACTCGCGATGATGGATAGGGTGAGATCCTCTCGATCCACGTCCGGAGGCATGGAGTGGCTCGTCGTGGAGTAGCCAAAGCTGCAGCTCACGCTTAGTGCTGGACCAGACGCACGCGTGGGAACTCTTTAACCTATATCCGTACTATCCTACCTATGTCGTTCGACGGCGGTGGAGACGAGTAAAAGAAATGCTTCGAAAAGTAAGTAACTTGAAAGAGGGGTTGAAGCTAACCTGTGGGGCAGAGTGCCCGGTGGGTCGTGGCGTAGGGAGAGAGTCGTCGTATGCGGCACGGGTGTTGAGCAGAAATGAGGCCGGATCGAGTGATGTAGAGGTGGGCGGACAGCAAGTCACGAAGATGCCGAGGACGATCGGGGCAACCAGGTAGCAGAGCACGGGTAGAAAGACTCAGCCTGGAGCACGATGATTGGGAGACGATAATGCGTGCGAGCGCGATTAGGGGTAGAGGGGCTCGGGCGTGATCCAGGCCGGGTATGGAGGTTAGCAGTGGGCGCGATCCTGTTGGGCGCATGCGTGGCTGGACCTTGGGAGGGCAGGATGGCAAACGTGCACGTGGACCTCTCGTAGTGATGAGTGTTCAAGAGGAGATCCGATCGTCCGGAGACTGTGTGGATACCGCTAGAGGCCGGACGCTTGAACAATTGAAAAACTCTTTCAAATGATCCATATATATATGAATTTTATTCTATACTTGATGATATGATCACCTAGAATAGATGATGAGATCATCCATTCTTGGTGCTTCAACTCTATTGAATATTTTGATTCAACACCTTCTGCTGCGATCATTATTTTGGACAAAGACTTGGAGAGCTTTTCGAGCCTTAGATCCCAGCATGTACAAGTTGAACCCTAGAGCTCTCATACCATGTGGAAAGGAAAAACTAGATTTCTGGAGCAAGGAAAAGAATTACAATACTTCCATTACACCCACTTGTTATCACCGTTTCTATTAGGGGACTAATAATGTGAGGAGTGACACTACCATGACTATCTCTTCCTAGGAATAGTACAAGTAGCTTGGATACCTTGTCCAATATCAAAAAATGTGGTATGAAAGTGACACAAGAAATTGAGAAAATAACCAATGAGTTCATGAAAAGTGTTGGATAGCATAATTTTTTAAAAGAAACTAATTCATCTCCCCCTCTTAGTTATTTCACCATCAAATTATGAAATGTCAAGGCTTAAGAAAGCAGAAATAATCAGTGAAAAAGGAGAGATGTAAGCGGAAGATGCAATGAACTCAATAAATGATTTGAAACTCCATTCAAAAATCAAAAACCCTTATTTGGATTGTGAAAATGTGATTTAGAGTTTGAAAATATAAAAATTTGGATGAAAATATTAAGAAAATGGAAAAGATCTTGTGACAAATGATTATAAATGCTTTCAAACTCTTTTCAAAAATCAAAAACCCTCGTTTAGATTGTGAAAATGTGATTTAGGGTTTGAAAATATAAAAATATGCATGAAAAGATTAGGAAAAATAGAAAAGATTCATGATGAAAACACACTTTTGCAATGCTCTCTAATCAAACACACTTTCCAAAGCCAATATGTTTTTTGGGACTTAGTGCCTATATATTATCTAATTAGGTTGATTCACGTTATGGTTGTGTATGTGGCCCTTAGACACCAAAGACATCTTGTAGATGGATGGTTGTGTTTTGATTATGACTTAGGAATCCCTAGCCGCAAGATCTTTATGATTTCATATATTTAATACAACATGAAGCCCTCGAAGATGATTGTTTGGTGAAGATGTGGTCATCTGCCCGCAGTATTTGAGAAGATTAAATTAAAAAATGAGATGCAATAAAATCCTCGGCCAAGACAATGGAAATAGTAGAGAAGGAGTTTTTGATAATTTCCTCTACACATCAATACTAAATTGAGTGATTAATTTGGTTTGATAGTTGACCATAACAAATGTCATTTATGGTTCTCATGTGGATGAAAGACTATACATGCATGGTAACTAATGATGACAAGGTTCCGGATAACATGCAATTTTAACATGCAATTATACGATTATTAATGCAAATTAAGGCATTAAACATTCCATTCTGATGCATGTTATCATAATTTGAGTGAATATCTATCATTTCATGCAATTTTAAGTTATAATATAAAAATGCACTATTTTAGGGATAATTATGCATTTTTAAAGAATATATTTTAAAGTATATTATTCCCATCTATATTTGAGATTATAATTGGGTTTTAATGTTAAAGAATAAGAGAAAATATTTTTTCTATACTCATTTATTTTTCCTAAGTTTTAATGTCTAAGAGAAATGAGTGTATATTTGAAATACAAATCTATTTTCTTGTTAATAAAATAATCAAAATTTTTAGAATGATAGATAATGATGTAGGATAATTTAGAAGATGTATTTAAATCCTACAATATGGGGAGGATATATGAATGATGTCACTTTGGGATGAATGATAAATAATTAGACATGAATTATAGGATAAATTGGATATATGCAGATAGAAAATAATAAGAATAAAGAGGTTAAGGTGAATGTGAAGAAAAGAGTTTTGATAGGAAGATATTATATATGATGAGGGGTTTAGTAGTGGTTCTTATTATATTTTCTAATAAGAGAGATATTATAAAATTGATAATAGTGAATAAGAGAGTAAATGTGAGAAGAGAGTAGTATTAATGGCGGGAGAAGAGGATACGAAATAGGATTATCGAATACAATACTATTTCGGAGGAGAGAGAATAGTGGTAGGATAGATAGGGAAGATGGGATGGGTTATTTTAAGGACAGGATAAAGAGAAAGGATCGGATTAGCGACAGAAGGAAGCGGAGAGGAGTTTTTTTAAAAATATATTATAATATAGATATTAGGGAGATAGAAGGCGATGAAAAGAGATTGGAAATGGGGAAACATGTGGAGGGATGATGTCGTGTGATCTCGTGCTGGACTTAAGATTTCAGAGCGAACTATCAACACGGTAAGGAGATAGGATGTTACCTGCAGGAGTCGGAACGTTAATGCTTTGGATTTTCCGATCGATCCAGGTTATCCGTCGTTTGCACTGACGTGAGATGGTTGAAGATGACAGAGAGGAGGGAGAAATGGAGAGGGAGATAGAACTCGGAATGAAGAAGATGCGGGAGAAATTGATGGAGACACAAGTGTTGGAACACAGAGTTCTCTCTCTTTAACTCACACAGAGATAGAAGAGACTCGGGAGAGAATAAGAGAGATATATTTTACTATATTCACACATACACACGAAATAGTCATTACAGAGCCTTTTATAGAGGCGATAGGGACGTTAGGCAGTTATAACTACCATCTAAGATACACCCTTTCAAGACACCTTTTCAATACGCTCTTTCATGATGACCTTTCATGTGCTGAGAGAGAGAAAGATCATGGGCTATCATTCTCCTCCTTGATCTTGCTCCTTTCCTCCAGCACATCCAAGTCCCAGCTTTACACGCATCTCAACAAATTTGAGACAGCCTAAAGCTTTAGTAAAGCCATCAGCCAATTGCTCCTCCGTCTTTACATGCTCCAGCTTAACCAACTTTTCTTCCATGCAGGAACAAATAAAATGATACCGTGTATCAATGTGCTTGGAGCGACTAAGATAGACTGGATTCTTGCTGAGATCAATGGCAGACTTATTATCAACCTTCAATGTAACAAGCTTTACCTTTTTCCCCTTTTAGTTCAGCAATGAAGCGACTTCGCCAAATTCCCTGGCAAGCTGCAGCAGTAATGGCAATATACTCAGCTTCACAGGTTGAAAATGCCACAATCTTTTGCTTCTGTGATGTCCAGCTTATTGCCATGGAATCATAGAAGAACACATGGCCCATAGTGCTCTTCCGATCTTCTATATCACCAGCATAATCACTATCAGTGTAGCCAATCAATTGTGCTGCAACTTGGCCCTTTTTGTAGACCAATCCATAGTCCAAGGTTCCCTTAATGTACCTTAAAACTCTTTTTAATGCCAACATATGTTCAGATGTCGGATGCTCCATAAATCTGCTGAGAAAGCCAACACTAAACATCAGGTCAAGACGGGTGTGAGTCAAATACCTGAGACTCCCAATCAAGCTTCGATAGAGAGTGGAGTCAACACTTGAATCTTGCTCACTCTTCACAAATTTCAGTCGTGCCTCCATGGGAGAATGTGCCAAATTACAATCCGTCATGTTGTATTGTTCAAGAATATTCATTGCATATGTCCTCTGATTAAGACAAATGCTTGATTTTCCATGAATAACCTCTATGCCCAAGTAAGAATTCAGAAGTCCCAAATCACTCATCTCAAACAACTTCATCATCTTTACTTTGAATTCTTTAATGTGAGCAGAAATAGGACCTGTCACAATCAAATCATCAACATAGACACCAATAATTAAGTGATAATCACTCTCTTTCATGAAATAGACAGCATGCTCATGTTCACTCCTCCTAAAGCCAAGAGAGGATAATCATTCATCTAGCTTGAAATACCAAGCCCTTGGTGCCTGCTTGAGCCCATATAATGCCTTCTTTAATCTGAAAACACATAGCTCTTTTCCCTTCAAAACAAAACCTTCAGGTTGTTTCACATAAATCTCCTCCTCAATTTCGCCATTAAGGAAAGCAGATTTCACATCCAGGTGATGTAATTCCCATCTACCTTGTGCTGCAAGAGCCATCAGCACTTGAATAGATTCAAATCTAGCAACAGGAGCGAACACTTCTTCATAGTCAATCCCATACCTTTGGGAGTATCCTTTTGCCATCAAACGAGCTTTGTGACGAGTCACCTCTCCTCTGGAATTCTTCTTAATCTTGAATACCCATTTGAGTCCAATGGGTCTACACTCAATAGGTGGCGTAATCAACTCCCATGTTGCACTTTTTTCTATGGCATCCAACTCTTCTTTCATAGCCTTCACCCATACCTTATCTTTAGAGGCTTCAAGGTAAGTAGTTGGTTCTTCTTGAGAGGAGAGACAAACATCCATACCATACGACACTAGCTCAGTCTCATCATAAAGGTCTTGGATTGATCTGAACCTCCTTTGTTGATCTCCTTCTTGAGAGGAAGAGATTTCTTCAGAATTTTCTCTACCTCCTTCATCTTCTCTCAGAGCAGATTCTCTTTGAATAGGTGGCTCTTGATCCAAAGCGTCAACCACCAGATCAGGGAGAGTGGAAAAATGAAATATACCTTCATCACTAGCACCTTGATTGGCCTTCCAGTCCCACTTGATCCCTTCTTCAAAGATAGTATCCCTGCTAATATGAATTTTCATGGTTAGAGGATCAAAACACCTATAAGCTTTAGTCCCTTTTTCATAACCTATAAAAACCATAGGTTTGCTCCTCTCATCAAGCTTCTTATACCTTCCTCCGGTAGCTTTTACATGAACAACTGAGCCAAAAACCCTCAAATGATCAACACAAGTCTTTTTACCTGTCCATTTCTCATATGGAATAGCTCCATCCAAGCTTTTAGTGGATGACCTATTCAAAAGGTAGACACATGTGTTAACAGCCTCACCCCAAAGCTCTAGGGGCATTTCTTTCTCCTTCATCATGCTCCTAACCATGGACATAATAGTCCTATTCTTTCTTTCAACAACACCGTTCTGCTGAGGTGAATAAGGCGATGTCAATTGTCTCTTGATGCCATGTTCATCACAAAAATTTGCAAATTCTTCAGACATGAACTCGCCACCACGGTCTGTCCTAAAGCACTTTATCTTGGTCTCCCTTTCCTTCTCTGCAAGTTCCTTGAACTTCTTGAAGACTTGAAAAGCTTCTGATTTGTTCTTTAACATGGAATCCCAGATTAACCTTGAGTAATCATCAATGAGAAGGGAAAAATACCTACTCCCTCCGAGTGTTGATGGAGTAATTGGTCCACAGATGTCTCCATAGACTAGTTCAAGATGCTTGGTGGCTCTAAATCTTGAAGACGATGGAAAGAATCTCCTTTGATGCTTTCCTGAAATACAACTTCGGCATACTTGCATTGGCTCTTGAAGGGGCGGCATTCCAATCACCTTCTCTGCCATGGACTTCAAAGTCCTAAAGTTTAAATGGCCATAACGGCGATGCCAAAGTCAAACCTTCTCATCTTGTTCCTTGGTTAAAAAGCATGAGTTTACCACATCCAATTTCAGCCGATCAAGTCATCCATCAGACCTACATACCTTGGTCAAAAGCTTGCCATGCTGTTCATAAATAGATAAGAATCCATCTTGCAACTTGATGCCGTAACCTTCCTCGTCGAGCTGCCCAAGACTTAAAATATTCACACAGAGCTGAGGCGTGTACAACACAGCCTTCAACTCCAATTCTTCTCCATTTAAACATTTTCCAAGGATTGATCCTTCACCACAGATATCCATAGCTGAATTGTCACCAAACTTCTCGCGTCCAGCTCGGCTCTCATTTAAGCGATCAAAGAGATCTTTCCTTCATGTCATGTGACTAGTAGCACCTGTATCAAGGAACCATAAATCACTAGGCGGGATGGATGCATCCTGGTTTTAAAGGAGGAAGCTTTGAACTTCTTCTGAAAATGCCATAAGGAGTGTTGATTCATTCTTGTCCTCTTGGGCGATGAGATTTGCCTTCTCATCCTTCCTCTTCTTGCCACTGTGACACTCAGAGGCAAAGTGACCCATTTTTTGACAGTTATAACACCTTACCTTGGACTTGTCAAAGGGTCGTTTCTCTTCATCTCCATCCGGAGATTCAGATGTATTTCCTCGTCCTTGTCCTCTTCCTTTTCCACGGCCACGGCCACGACCACGACCGCGACTAGAAGGCTCTTCTCCCAGCTTGACCTTCTCTTTGCCCATAGCTCTTGTAAGAAGAGCTTGCTTTTCTTCTCTGACTTGCCGTTCATGGAGACGTTGCTCTTGGACAACCAAAGAGCCGACAACTTCATCAAGTGTCATCTTACTCATATCTCCAAACTGAGTCATTGTGAGAGTCAAAGAATCAAATTGAGCAGGAGTAGATCTGAGGAACTTACGAACCGCCTCTTTCACAGAGATAGTTTCACCAAGGCATCTTAACTCAAAAACGATCTTGGTGAACTTACCAACATAATCGGAAATACGTTCCTCTTTTCCCATACTGAGAAGCTCGAAATCTTATCGGAGTCCCCTGCACTCGGCCTCAACGACACGATCGACTCCAATGTGAATGACATGAAGAGTCTCCCAATTTTGCTTCGTAGTCTTCTTGGCATCAAGGTATCCCAAGAAGTCCTCTGACACGGCGCTGAAGATCATCGTCAACGCCTGCCTATCCAGCTTTCGTGGAGTTTCGTCTTTCTCAATGGCATCCCACCATCCTTGCGCTTCCAAATAGCACTCCATCATCACAGACCATTGACGATAGTTCGTCTTGGTCAGACGCAGCAATTGCGGCGTCGCTGCCGCCTCTGACTTGGAAGAAGCAATCTTCGGCATCATCACAGGATCCTGGAATCAGCAGGTTCACAAGTTCCATGGCTCTGATACCACTTGTTGGAACACAGAGTTCTCTCTCTTTAACTCACACAGAGATAGAAGAGACTCGGGAGAGAATAAGAGAGATATATTTTATTGTATTCACACATACACACGAAATAGTCATTACAGAGCCTTTTATAGAGGCGATAGGGACGTTAGGCAGTTATAACTACCATCTAAGAGACACCCTTTCAAGACACCTTTTCAATACGCTCTGTCATGACGACTTTTCATGTGCTGAGAGAGAGAAAGATCATGGGCTATCAACAAGAACACGATGAACACATAAGTAAAACAAACCAAAAGGGTATCCAAAATTTTTATCAAAAACAACGTGTGTTTTAAATTTTCATTCATCCTTTTAAGGAAGAGGAGAAGAAGGTTGAAACGAAGGGACGCCTTGCGGCGGTTGTCCTCGCATGCGAAAGTATGCTAATCATGATGCTTCTTTTCTTCGCACGTGGCTTCTTTGGTGACAGTTGAAAATGAGTTGTTTTCTGTGGTTGGTGACAAAGTCAACGGCTACAGAATGGAATATTTGACTGGGCTGCTTCGGAAGTCTCGGGTTATCGTCGTCGTTTCGTGATTTACTCCGGATTGTGTCGGTGATGTCATCTCGGATTTTCATCTATATCTTTGACGGAAATTGGTTCGGTCTATGTTCCGTTCGTGGGTCTCCAAACAGGTCGAAGAGAAACCGAGAAGTTCTCAGGTGGTTTCCTCCTCATCGAAAGCTTGCTTTTGGTTTTCGGCTCTCTAGCTGTTGTTAAGTCGTTGCACGATCTAGAAATCCTTTCGTATATTCGACGATCGGCAAATAGCAGTCAGGCTAATCTTTTATAATCTCCGGAAAATTCGTTAGGGAATGCGTTGACGTGGACGAGTTCTTGCTTTTCAAGGTCTTCACCATTCGAGGAAGGGAGAAGCGTGGGCTCCTCGTTTACTTCTCCGTTGAGATATGCAGAGTCTCTTGTATTCCTCATTGATCTAAGGTATTCGGGGCGGCTTTAATACTTCTTCGTGAATGCCTTTATGTCGTATCCCTGTTCTGTATCAGCAGAGAGAAGATGCAGGGACTCTTTTGGTAGTCATCACATGGTAAGGTAATTGGATGGTCGGATGAGAGCATGTCAGACTAATCCTTCATATTCTTCAGCAACCATGGATATTCTTCATAGAGGAGAGGTAGTTCACTTGTTGGGTTCGCTGTCATGTCCTTCAGAGTTGATGCATATATCTTCTGTCATGTCTTTTAGGATGATCTTGGAGCTCTTCATTAATTAAGAGAGTAGTCTTCTTATCTGATTTTCTTCATAGGCTATCCTCATGCTGAGTTACTTTCATATGGGTAAATGAATGATAATACTCATGTAAAGGCTTGTCTTGAGGTGAATTAAGAAGGTAAATTCCTCCTTTAGATCTCACCTAAATTCTAACTAGAGGTGGTATTCAAAGAAAGAAGGAAAAACAAAGAGGTTCCTACTGATTTTCTTTTGAAATTATTATCTATAATTATATAAGGTACCTAAGATATGGTGGATGTGGTTTGGAAAATTAGGAACCTATATCAAAGGTGGAAGGTGGTTGACTTGGTCCACTCAAGGAATTCTAAGTATCTAAGGATAGAAGGTTTATTCTCTTTGACCAAGTCAATCTTTGGATCAGTGTAAAATAGAGAAAGGAGGGAAGATAATTCCCTTAAGGTCTACACCCTCTTTTAATTATTTAGAGAGGTATTCTTCATCCATTTAATGAATGGACAATTTCTCAAGTTGGTGGATAAGGAGGAGGAGGAGGAGGAGGATAGGTTCACATAGAACCCTTATGTTCATGTTTTGAAATAATTCTCCATCAGATAATTTAATTTATAATCTAACAAAAATAATTTAGATGAATTTGAAGTTATATTTTGAAAGATATGAATTTTCGAATTTTGAGGGATTTTTAAAAAAATTATCGTTTTTTTTATGAATTTAATTTGATTTAATTTCAATTAAAAATAAATACATAAAAATTATTTTATCGCGTGCTGACATGGCAACCGACGTGGCGGGTGCAAAAAATGGCGTCGCCATGTGGCGGTGTATGAACACGTCATGTGGCGCATGCATATGTGTGTCCGCGCGCATGTGTGCACGCGTTTGTGTGTGCGCACATATGCCCATGTGTGATTAGTGAGATTAAGCATCCTTTTCAAGATAACATTAACTCTCTAATCACGTGTACCTTATATACTCATTGATTCGTTTGATTTTTTGTCATGTGGGACTATCTTTCTGTTTTTATATGCACACGTGACGTGGCATCATGTGGAGCGTCCGATCGCGTGATATAATTGCAATCATCAACCTTCACTTAAGTGAGAGGGGTACGTGGCACACTTTGATTCATCGACGAATCATTTTAAAATGGTTTAATCTCAGCCATTCATCTGAGGAGTTATAACAGCTGAGATTAAAACAATTTGAAATGCATCTGAATCATCAGATCAAGATGAGACGACGAGTGTTTCACACGTTTCTTCTTCATGCGTGACGTGGCGAAACCTCAACGATTTATCCTTGATCTAACAGACACGGTTAAACCTTAATGAATTGCATCCAAGAGTTTCATTACAGCCGTTGATTAAAGATGAAACGCCAAATGCGACAGTTACGACCAAATTTGTCTATTTAAAGGAATGTTCTTCGATGGAAAATGTATTCTTGAATGTTTTTGAGTAATCAAACTATATAGACACCACAATCCTTGAATCTCTCCCTTCCTTCTTCTCCTCGACTCATTTTTTGTCTCCATGGAGTGGTTGAAAGTAGGGAGAATTTGCCTCTTGAATGCCGACGATCGTCTTCGAAATCGCAGAATAAAAAGCCTTTGATCCGGCGATCAATTGGATCATTTTGAATGCTATGGCGGGCTAGATTATGTGTTTTCCTACTAATATTTTATCCTTTATCATTATATTATAATTTAGAATCGTCGATTAGGTTAGTTTTATATTTTATTTTGAATTTATCTCACTTCGCCTTTGGAAATTTCTACCTAATTTGCTCTTTGATTTCTCTGCGAATCTTGATCTAAATCGATTATTTTTTATTTCATGGATTCTTCTTTGAGTTCTCTTTCCATATCTATCAAAATCTGTAATTTCTCACCTCAATTTATTGTCTGATTTGATCGAATTTTCAAGAATACCTTAAGTTATTTTAGCCCCTTTTCTAAGGATTACGGGTGATCATTTTTCAAAATCGCGTTAAGAAAGCGTGACTCTCATGGATAGCGACACCCAGGTATGATCATTGCCATTATTTGATAATTATAATTATATGTACATTAATTATTTTCATGAGACAACATTCACTTAGAAAACATGTTATACTGCCTTCTAAAGATGAAAGTTATCGTAAATGATCCTCAATTCGGTGTCATCTTGAATAATTTTCCCTCTTTCAAGGATTACGGTCTATTCATCACGGATATTGTTTTGAGAGGGCTGAGCTCTCACGGAATCACACACAACTTATTTTCTAATCATTTTTTATTTTTATCTTTATTGAAATTCATGATTCTACACAAAAAGCCTGTTGTACAAGGGTTAAGTAGAGTTTGTCATTGTCCTAGGCCGCATCAAAGCCGTGCTTTGCGTAGACATATGATATGATAGACTCGAAGTGATCTAAATTTTAACTGCTTAATTGATAGAACTTTCTCTAGAAATAAATATTACATATATATATATATATTACCTCTAATAAAATTGTGACTACATGAATCTAATTTGATGATATGATTTGAATTTCATGCATAAATTCTGAATTTTACCTTCAAACCATAGCGTATAATGATTTATCTATTAGAATAATTATGGTTTCGATCTTGAGGAATTTTCTTATCATGCATCGAGTTTTGATTCATAATAACTACATAAATTTTTGGAGAGGATGAGCTTAAATGAGTATGGCTGAAGAGGTTAAACTTAGAGCTTATTGGAAGGCAACCTAAAGTTATCCTTTTTGTGTTTTTTCTTTTATTTTTTACAGAATAAAACGTCATCAGAGAACTTCATTACGAGGGGCACACGTGCGAGAAATCTCGTGAACAAGCATCAAAAAGCCTAAATGAGTTTTTCTAAACCCTTTCTTCTCACCACATTTTGTTATCTTTTTCATGTCATGCATAATTTTTTTGCCATCTTTCTATGAGCATGATGCTTTCATTGAGGATAACGAAGAGTTTAAGTTGGGAGTGAGGACATCAAAAAATTCAATAATTTTTCAAAAATTTTAAAATTCTACACTCTTAAAAACTCCTAGCTTCTAAATTTTTACCACTATTCCCCACCTTAGAAGTCTTGAAATTTAGAGATCCTATCTACTAGAGATGTAGAAGTGAGGGCATTATAGCCCATATGATAACATTTTGAGTAATAAAGCTAAGTGATCGAGAAAAACTATGGGATTATTTGTAGTGGTTGACTTCTTTGGGGTTGGGTATCTAATGGGCACCGAGAAAAAATGAGTAATCAAAAGGTTGAAGAGCTATGTGATTGAAAAGCAAAATTTGTATCCCCTACCTTACATCATTCGAACCTACTTAGTGTGGGAATTCTTTGTTTTCAAACTTTCCCTTAAAAGAGTGCAATGAGCCATAATTTTTTGAGGCGCTATCTTTGTCTCATTAGGCATTCAATTCCACTTTTTCCTTTCCAGTTAACTAGTTACACCCATTTCAGCCTCACTTATGATAATCACACTCCCAAGTGACTCACACATCCATCACATCTCATCCACATTCCCCTCACATGTACATATCCCTTCAAACATTACACTTTACCTTTTTTTTGCATACTCTCTTCAAAATTCTGCAAAACAACTCCTCCATATTCTTATTTCATGCAAATTCTTTTGAAAATTTGAAGTATCTTTGAAAAAGAATTTTTTTTCATGATTGCAACTAGATGAGCTTTGTGTCAGGATGTACTTTAGTGCAAACACCCATATGTATGAAATAACATTAGTGTTGGCCAACTGAGATACTAATACCCATGTCCATTGCTTGACTAGAGCCTCATACTCTAAGTCCATTATTGCCTTCTCGTGAGGTAGCGTTACTGCTTTTAAGTGCGACTTGGGTATTAACTCGGTAGTAAGAGAAAGAGAGAAGGCATGATAGGTAGGGTGCAAATTGATAAGTCCAAATTAACTTGATTGATTGTGTCGTTGTGCTTTTATTCGGACTTAATCAATAAAAGTGTACATAAAAGAAACTTTCCCCTTAAACTCCTAATTATCAAAAGATGTGGCTCTGTAAAGGGTCGAACCAAGGGAGGTTGTGGCAAAGTTTACTTTTCTCTTTTTTTATTTAATACATAACTTTTTTTCTCAACCAACTAAATTCAACAATAACAGAAAAGGATATCAGTATTCAATTGCAAAATCAACGTGTTTATTCAAACTAATAGAAAACTATTTCTAAAGTCAACTCAGTATGATCTCATCGTTGATATTTTCAATTTCACCTTATTCTCGATTACAATAATTTCTGATTATTAGACTAAAAAAATAGACTTCGTTGAGAAAGTTCAATTTCCCAATAAAGCTTTTAAAAAAATTAATAATTTTTCTTTAAGAGTTTCATTTTCATTCAGATATAGTATTTAATTTCATCTTTAATCAACTATATTCTATTTTATCCTTCTTATCCTTTTAAATTTATATCATTGTCTTTATCTGATTTAACAATCGATTTCTCTCTGGACATAGCTAATGAATATAGAATATTACGGGTTTTAAATCTCTAGAAATTAAATTAGATCTAATTTGAATGAATGAGAGCAGTGGCTTGAGTTTTCTAAGTAAATTCAAACACAAAAGAAGATTAATATAATAGAGATTTTAATTCTTTTATTTTATTTTTCTTTTTCACCGAAAACGAAAAGATAGCACTCACGAAATTAAAGAATTAGTGATCTAAAGCTTAAAATTTAACTTGAATTGAACACAAAAGATACTAATGAAGAATTAGAAATGCAATGAATATCAACTTCAAACAACAAATGTACTAAAGAAATAATTCGACTCGAAAGAAAGAAAGGAAAGCAAAACAGATGTCTAAACCCTAAATCGATTCTCACAATTCTCTTTGCAGCTTAGAATCGAAGTCATCAACTCGATGGTACTACTCAAGGTCATCAGAAATATTTGGAATGGATCTTCTCCCCCATGTGTCCGCCAGGCCAAATTTCATTGGGGTCTGAAATCAAGAACGCCCTAAAAAATGAACTTCCCTCGCTCTTTATGCTTTCTGAATTCGCGATGCAAGTACTTGCAAATTAAGTATGCTCTTTGATGTGTGTCGCTTTGCACGCGCCACCGTGCTCCATGCCACGATTTCTCGCCTTCTTCTTATGGTATCTCTAATTGGTTGAGGACCACTCTTGTTGTTTGAGTCACGAACACTTCAAGTGAGTTGAGAAGTGACTTTGTAAACATCCATGTGTATGCATCTTTACGGTCAAATTTTTTGTTGGTCCCCGCCATTCACATGCATATCCTGTCCAAAACGCTTCCAAAGCTCATTAGTCACAACCGACCCATTAAGGGCATTAGTGAAAGAAACTAATATTCAAGAAAATAGTGAAAATGACTACAGTGTTGAAGAGATTAGTCTTTCATATATGAACAGAGATTTGATTTATTACTATTATCATTGAAGACAATCTCTTCTTCACAAATTCTTAAGGCTTAATAAAACCTTTAACAATCTCTTAATGGCCCTAATTATTTCTATTTATCTTTTCCATTTCATATAGAAATAGAAATCTCTATTTTGGGCATAACATCATGATAACATGCAAAAATGATGACTGGCTATTATGTTTAAAGACAAAAAATGCAACAAGAATGTATGGCTTAGATGCACAATTTTTCTTGTTATCACAAATCATCATAACTAACAAACTAAGAAATAGGGTGAAGAGTTCAAGAGTGCTTACCTTTGCAAACAACGATAGGTAAGTGAAGATCGTCTATTGGTAATGCAATGGGCGTCAAAGTAGTCGTCATACGAAAGCATAGAGACTGGAGTAGAGATCAGAACTAGTGACGTCGTGGGTGGGATGAATAGTGGAGAAGCAAGAGAGTCGACAAGTGGGGGTAAGAGATGATAGTGGAGATAGTGATAAGAGAGGAGCAAGATCCATCAAAGTAGGTAACAAAACGATTTCTACGGTCGTTCAAAATGCACAATCGTCGGTCAAACAAAATTTATAATTCCGAACTCTCAAGGATTTAAAGATATGAAATCAAGTAGAGTAAAAAGATTGGGTCAATTCGCAGAGAACACGGTTGACTTGTATCGAAGAGTTGACTTGGTCAAACTTAGGTCTAATTAGGGTTTTTAAGAAATTAAAGTGATATGTTATTAATACAAATGATATGAATATATCAGATAATATATTTTAAGAATTTTAGAAAATGATTTGATAAATTAAAGTCAAAAGTCAAGGCCAAAGCGTTGACTTTGACTAGACATTGACTTTATGTAAAATTAGAGAAGAAAACGGTGGTAAAAATATTACAAAAATTATATATTCAGAAGCTAGAGAGAAAATAGAAAATTTTGATAATTTTGAGTGAAGAATTGGATTTACTATATTTATTGAAAATTAATAATCAGAAAATTCATTAAAATTAACACCTCAGTCAAAATCATAAAATTGATTAACAAAATAATATCCAAATCTTGCAATTCACATATGAATAGAAAGCTTACGATCAGACGATTCCAAACAAACCAAAATTGTCGAATTTCACCTTGTATTTTAAGAGTAATTGCCCGCGCAAGTCAATGTCCAAATTCGGATTGAAAATGAATAGTCATTGGTCAAACGTCAAATTGAAGGATCAAATGTTGATGAAATTTTATGAATTAGATATCCACACAAATCTGATGAAACAAGAAATCCAATGAAAGTAAAATCAAAGGGTTTGGACTTAAAATCAATGAAAAATCATTGTTTGATAATCAAAAAATATCCGCAATCAAATTTGGGCGAAAAGATGAAAATTCTGATTCTAAAGTAGAATTACCTATCTAAAACTAATCGAAACTACATTGCAAGGATTATGATCAAATCACACTACTAGCTCGATTGACGTGAAGATTGGTCTTCAAATCGCATGGATTGAAGATTATTTCTTCGGTTTCTTCTTTGACGAGCGTTTGGCGTTCAAGGGGTGATTCCGATCGATTCTCCCACCTTTTCACGATCAATCCTTCCTCAATATGATCGCAATTGAGTCTAGAATGCAGGGGAATCACAAAGAACTTAAGATTCTTCTCTAAAATTGCTTAATTTCTTCACGATTCAATCGAAAGTAAAGTTTACAATGAGGAAGAACATCTATTTATAGAAAATTATTACGAAAAATGTGGGTCGTCCGATTCGCTGAAGGATGATTGGACGGATGCGATTGTGCAAATATGATAGCCCACGATCCCATGACTCCTTGATTATTGCTCGTCTGGTCTTCATCAGATTGTCCTTATGAAGCCACGTGTCCTTCCACGATTATCTGAGTGGGCAATTAAATCGCAACCGTCTGATGTCACTTACACGATCGATGGCTCACAATTGTGCACGTGCTTTTGATGACTATCTGATAAATCGAAGTCCACGGAATCGATGCGTGTCGATCTGCGCAACTTGATCCTACGCACCATAGATGACCACATCACCTGCAAATCACAATTTTACATGGAACTTAGTCCCGCACGGAAGAAATTATTGAGACTTGTCGGGTATAAAACGTGGAAGGGCCATAGCCCTTTGCGTCGCCCAATTGGCCAAGTACACCCCCTATCTTACTTGGGCCCATCAAATTCTAGCCCATTGGTCCTTTGCGCCATGTAGGCGCTTGCGTGTGTCCGTGTAGCGCTGTCACGTGTGCGCGATGCGCCACGTCAGGTCCGCGGGTCCCGCGCAAAAATAGAAACCCTTTTTGTGATTTTTCATAAATAAATAAATAAATATGAAAAATACCTGAAAAATCAAACTAAAATCCAAAAAAATTCTATAAAATTCATAAATTCATGTCTTCACTTATATAACTCTTTTTTTACTCAAATTTTCTCCATTGGATCACAAATTTCTTCATCTTTAATATCAGGCCACTTAAAATAGAAATTCAAGCAAGAAAATAGGGTGAATTCAAAATAATCTTAAATCAACCCTATAGAATTCTAATTTTCTTCATCCCATCATTCTTTTCTTGAAATTTATTCTTTGAATCATCTACTAAAGCTAAAATAAATCAAGGAAAGTGGTTAATTTCTAATTATTTAACCTTGCAAGAGATCAAACATCAATAAAATGCATAATTAACCCTGAATAATGCAAAAAAAATATGAACTTGAGTAAAATGGCATACCAATGGTGAAAATTTATAAAACTATGATAACATAGATCATAATTATATAAATAAGCATGAATATTAGTTAAATAAGATAAGAATATAAGTTAAATATGCATGTTATCATTAGGTATTTGAACTGTATCCACTAGAGAGGATGAAGAGGATGAGGTAGGTATAAGGGATGGAGATGGTTTGGAGGTGGAGTAGATGAGGAGGTGGAGGAGAAGTAACAACTAGACTCAAAGAATGTGAGATCATTAGAGACAACATACTTGCAATGATATGAAAAATAGACCCTATGGCCTTTTTGCATGGGCGAGTAGCCAACGAACACCCCTTTAACAAAATCGGGCGCCAGCTTTGATATATTAGGAGTTGGATCATGAACGAAGGCCACACTACCCAAGACCTGAGGAGGCAAGGCAATGAGGTCACAGTCAGCGTGGAGACAACGAAGGAGTACTTCACCGCCAAGAGGTGATGAGGGCAAGTGATTTACGAGGTGAGTAGATCTAAGAAGGGCATAACACCATAGAAAATAGGAGACTCCCATTTCTCCCAGAGAGTGCGAATCATGTCGAGTAGGCGATAGTATTTGTGCTTGGCAACATCATTTTACTAAGATGTATGAGAACACATGATTTGGTAGAGCATGTCATGAGAGATGCATAAGTCGTGTAGAGCAGTCTAAACAAATTCAAGAGCATTATCAATGCGAAGAATTTTGGTGGTTTTAGAATATTGAGTGGCGATCTCTTAAAGAAGCTAATGAAAAGAGGGCATAACATCTGTGCGGTCTATGAGAAGTAAATCAAAGAGACATGCAAGAAATCATCCACAAAATCTATGTAATAACGAAAGCCCAAGATAGATGGTGTAACAACAAACAAGATCAAAAAGAGATTTACTTGGAATAGAGTCTATGCGGGGCTATGAGGCCCAAAATGTTTTCCTAGTTGACATGATTCACACTTAAAGGAGGACACATAAATCCATGGGAGAGCTTGGCAGATTTTAGAGATATCGGGGTGGCCAAGTCATCGATAAGACTAGACTGCAGAATTAGTCGAGGAAAAGAAACAAGATAGCCCGGCTAGAAGATGATTGGGGAAAAGCTCATAAAGTTCACGTCTAGTCTCACGCCCGAAACCAATCTTCTTCCCCATCCAAAAATCTTGAAAGGTGCAAAGGTAAGCAATGATAGATAAGAGGTTGACAGAGAAATTGGGAATGTAAAGGAGTTGAGATAGCTGATGTGAGGAGGTTATATTCGCCTCACCATGTCCTAAAACGGGACATGCTCAACCATCTGCAATAGAAATAGAGGAAGGTTGTGATAATTTGGATAAGCGGGTATGTAGGGACTCTGTGCTATGCATATGGGTAGACGCCCCCAAGTCATTGATCCAAGAGTTAGACAAAGAGGTAACTAAGGCAGTACATGTGCCAAGGGTGCATGCACGATGCAGCAAGCGAGCTGAAGGAACTATAGGTGTCTCCTAAAGCTTCATAAGAGGATCATGATCCTCCCGAAATATGGTCATCATACGAAATGATGAAGAGGAAGAAGCATTAGTAGCGGGAAAAATTTTCAACCCAATTAGTTTGCCAAAATTTTGCCAACAATGGTCAGAAAGATGATTAGTCCATCGACAATGCTCACATGCAAGGAATGGCTGGCCATCATGCCCTCGATTGCGCCTCAGCCACTATCTGTGTAGTGCCTCTTTCCCTTGGAATTGAAAGATCGCAATGATGTAGATGATGAGACGAATTAGCAAGGTAGTTGAAAACACACGAATGTGTGTCAAAATAAATACCAAACTCACCTACTTTAAATTTTAATCATGAATTGACTAATATAATGATGAATAAGGGTCGAATCCATGGAGATTTAGGAAATTTTTAAGATATTTTTGACATTTGATCAAATAGGATGACAAATTGAGTTGAGAAATTAGGGATTTAGTATTTTTATAAACAAGACTCTAATACGGAACCCACATAATAAAAATTACTAGATTTGTATCAATATTCATGGAAAGAGAATGGTAAAAATCAAGGACCAAAATCAAGGTAGAAAAAATCTATTGCGATGAAAGAGAAAATATTCAACGTCCAAGATTTATCATGATGTTATAACTCGAATTGATGTCCAATCGTATTGCGACGCGTACCCCTTGGAGTAAGTGAAATTCAATGGTCGCAATCAACTCCAAGAATTGAATATCTCATATCTCGTCATGTCACCTACGAAGATAAAAAAACAAAAAAGTCCCTAATGAAAAAATAAATCAAGGTAAAATGACACATATATAAGGTGTGTGGTATTATGTAGTTAGCTCATGCCCCAAACTAGGTGGTTAAGCATGCTAATGACGCTTGCACATGTGCCACATAAGCCCTCTGACGAAGCGTTTTAGTGCGGTTGTTTAAACACACAAACGTCGGTCAAACAAAATTTATAAAACCGAACTCACAAATATAAAGATAGAAAATCAAGTAATGTGCAAGTATCGGGTCGATCCACAAAGAGCAGTGTTGACTTTAATTGCAGAGTTGACTTGGTCAAAATTAGGTTTAAAAGAGGTTTAAAAGAAGTAAAAATAAGATGTTATGAATAGAAACTATATAAATAGACTAAATAAGAAATTTTAAGATTTGAATTCTCGGCTTTGATAGAGAAAAGTCAAAAGTCAAAGTCAAAGCATTGACTTTGACCAAAAGTCGGAGTTTTGAAAAATCAGAGAATCAAAAGGTATCAGAAGATTACAAAATAATATATTTTGAAACTATAGAGAAAATAGAGTTTATTGATATAGAATTCGTGATTTTTGGAGAACAAATGTATTTAATATGAATTATTGAAAATCAAATATCAGAAAATCCCCGAAATGAACACCTCAGAGGAAATCTTCAAATTGACTGGTCAAATGAAATCCAAATCTTACAATTTATATCTCAATTGAAAGCAAAGAACCAGAAGAATCTATAGAGACCAAAATGATCAAATTCTGATTTGTATTTGAAAAGTAATTGACCCCGAAAGTTAACGTTCAAATTCTAATGAAAAATGAAAAGTGCTCGGTGAAACGTTAAATTGTAGGGGTCAAATGAACTCGGAATTCAATGAATTTGATATCCACAGAAAGCTGATGAAAAGAGGAATCCAATGAAACCAAAATCAAGTGATTTGGAATTATAATCAGAGAGATATCCTATTTTCAAAATAAGAAAAATTTTGGACTAAAATTTGGGGAAAAATAAATAACACTAAGAACTAATTTGCAAAATTAAAGATCTAAACCTAATAAGAACCCAAATTACCACCTGATAATCGATCGAATCTCACTATTAACCCGATTTCTGAAAGAATGGGGCTTCAATTCATGTGGGTTGAAGCGAATTTGCTCGATTTCTTCCTTGCGGACGGTCGGAATTCAAGGGGAAATTTGATGAAATCCGGTGATTAATTCGCGATTATCATGCTTCAATGGCTGCGGAATTAAACTCTTGGAAGCAAAGGATCACGAGAACTTAAGACCTTCCTCGAAATTCGCTTAATTTCTTCATGAATCGATCAAAAGTTAAGTTTACAAAGGGAGAGAACATCTATTTATAGAGAAGTTTGTGCGAAATTGGTGGATCGTGGCCCACGACACGGATTTCACTCCGTGTGATTTTAGCCGTCAGATTGCGCGAAATTGGTGGCTCGTGACTTGGATTTTACTCCGTGTAATTTCAGCCGTCGGATCGCACGTAATCGGTGGGATCGTGGCCCATGATGCGGATGCCACTCCGTGTGATTTCAGCCGTCCAATCGCGCGATTTAATCACAACCGTCCGATTGCGTGATTTAATCTTGACCGTTTGATATCACTGTTCACGCCACGTAGGCACCACGTAGGCATCCATGTGGGCTTGCGTGGGCCCGCCATGTGTCCGCATCGCACCATGTTAGCTCCGTGGGTCCCGCACGATTAAATAAATCCTGAAAAATCAAAATAAAATCCAGAAAATTCTAAAAAATTAAAAAATTCACAAATTCATTTATATAACTCCTTTTTAACTCAAATTTTCTCCATTGGATCACAAATTCCTTCATCTTTAATATTATGCCATCTAAAAATACAAATTAAAAGAATCATATACAATGAATTTCAAATAAACATAGATAATTTCTTAAGAAGTCTATTTTATATCATCTAACATTCTCTTCTTGAAATTAAATCTTCTAATCATCTACTAAAGTCAAAGTAAATTAAAGAAAATACTTAATTCCTATTAATTTAACCTTGCAAAAATATTGATCATCAAGAAAGCATATAATTAACCCTAATTTATGCATAAATATGAACTTTAGTAGAATGGCATACCAATGGAGAAAATTCATAAAAACTATGATAACATGCATCATATTCCCATAAAATAAGCATGAATATGAGTTAAATAGGATAAGAATTTAAGTTATAATGCATGTTATCACCCTCTCCACATTGTCTACCATATCAGTGTGTATATAAAAACCAAATATTTTTCTATTTTTTAAATTTAAATAAATTCATAATAAATTAAGAAAAGTTCATAAAAATTCAAAAAAAATCTAGAAAAATCCATAAAAATTAGAAAATTTATAAATTTCAAAATATAATTCCTTTTTAATCCTTTTTTATATCAGAAAGTAAATAAAATATTATGAAGAAAAGTCTAATTTAATAATTAACAAGAGAATAAATTTTTATCTAAAAAATATACTCATTCCTTTTGGAAAATAAAACCAAAAAAATGAGTCTATAGAAAAAAAATTTCTCTCATTATTTGACATTAAAACGTAAATATAAACTCAAATCTAAAATGAGAATAATTTAATCTCAAATTTCTCTCTTTAATTATTTATGATTATCCCTCAAAATAGTGCATTTTGATATTATAACTTTAAATTCATAGAATAATAGATATGCACTCAAAGTATGAGATGTTCTATGGCTTAATTTACATTAATAATCAGATAAATTTCATGTTATCAATAGAGTCAGATGATACAAGGGGGGAGGTACAAGTGGCGATAAAAGAGGAGTCTTGGTCAACATACGGAGAGCAGAAGAGAAGGTCTTAATGAGAGTCCGAAGGTGAACCTCACTCAATATCGATCCTTAGATCTGAAAGGAGATCAAGGTGTCTAGGCCTGCAAGAAAGATAGCAACATCAATGATGCCGAACCGAACTCATAAAGTGCACCTGAAATCAAGCCGAATTCATCCTATCTTCCCGTCCTTTTAATTCGTATTTCCTTCTCTAAAACTTGCGGGCCCTTTGTGTTTAGTGGGCCCATTTATTATCTCTCTCTCTCTCTCTCTTATTCCTTTTCCCCCTACTTAGGGTTCATTGCGCCTTTCTTTTTGGCCCAAATGTGTCCTAAACTTGTGTGTGTGTCTTGTTTCATTTGGGGCCTTTCCTTTGGTTTGCACCACAAAAGGGTTTCGCCTCCCTTAGGCCCATTATGGGTCCTATTTAAGGGAGGGAGAACCCCCTCCCCCCAACCTAGAAGCACCATTTAGAAAAATCATGAGTGTTCTTTTGTTTCAGTTTACTCGTAGACATCATCTTGCACAGGGGATTTGGGCGGGGGCGGGGGAGGGAGAGAGAGATCCCTAAGGGAGCGAGAGAGTGAGGGAAGAGGGAGCAAACGCCCGAGGCTAGGATTTGCTCTACTATCTTCCCTCCCGCGACTGTGCCAGCATTTCCAACTGAGCATTTGTCGGTAGCCTTCCACAATCTCTCGCCCCACCCTCCCTCACGCACTGTCCGGAACCACACCTCGTCTCCAGGCAGCAATCGCTCAGTGGAGGACTTATTTGTTAGAGGAAGTGAGGAAAAGGGGATCGAGAGAGAGAGAGAGAGAGGGTGAGGAACGAGACACCCATGATAGGGCCCCCCGTTCCATCTCACAAAATTCCTCCATGGCCCTGCCTACGTCCTCTCGTCCATCAAAAACCGCCCGTAATCTCCAAGAAAGGAACTCGCCAATCCAAAACCATATGTCGTGTGGGAAAGTGGAGGGCGAGAGAGGAGAGGATACCATACATGGAGTTCTCCGACGCTTCCCTCGTGCTACGTCCTATTCGGTTGCGCTCCATCAACTACTTCATCACATCGCCTTGTGAATACCACCGTGACGATGTCGTCAACCCCTGACAAACCTTCCCAACTCTCCATTGACCCTGTCCTGACCGGAAGTCTTATCATGAACTTAGTGTTATGTTCTCAGGTCGATAAAATTTTCAAAATTTTGATCAAAACATCGAATTCAACGAAATTTATTAAATCTAATATTCAAAACAATGAGGCACCAAGAACAAATGACTGACAAAGCGGTTCCGCGAGGTCATTGAAAACACGCGGACACGCGTCCAAATATATTACAAACTCGCCAATTTTAAAGGTAAATTAGGGTCAAATCCACAAAGAATTATGACATTGTTTATATATTCTTTAAAATTCGATCATATCGGATGATGAAATAAGGTGAGAAATTAGGGATTTTGATAGATTTAGAAGTAAAACTCAAAGGCAAATCCATGGAATCAAAAATCATAGAATTTGGATCAAGATTCGCGGAGAAATCGAAGGGTGAAGTTTCGAGAAAAATTCAGATCGACAAGGGAGAGAAAAAAGAAATTAAAAACAAAATTTACTAAACCTACGATTCGAAATTGAAATCTAACGCTTGCCGTTGGATCTTGATCTAACGCTCCAGATGCTTTTTCTCAGTTTTAATCTCAGCCGTTATAATTCCTTAGATAACCGGCTGAGATAAAATAATTTTCAAACGATTCGTCAACAAACCAGACTGTGCCACATACCCCTTCACTTCAGTGACGATCTAGCAAAAAAGGTTATCCTACTTTTTTGCGATTAAATTGCGCGATCGGATGCTCCACATGATGCCACGTGACCTACGCACATGTCAATAATCAAGTCAATTCGACGTGTATATAAGATACGCGCATTATAGAGAGATAGTATTATCTTGAAAAGGAAGCTTAATCTCTCTAATGACACTCGCGCACACGTGCGCACAATGACATGTCGTTTTCATGCGTCATTAAATCAAAAAGACGATGGTCAAACAAAATTTAGAAAACCGAACTGACAAAGATAAGATATAAAAATCAAGTATTGTGTAAGTATCGGGTCGATCCACAGAGAGCACGGTTGACTTTAATCGCAGAGTTGACTTGGTCAAACTTAGGTTTAAAAGGAGTTTTAAATAAGAGAAAATAAGATTTAAGAAATGGAAATGATAAAAATAGACTAAATAAGAAGTTTTAAAAATTGAAATCTCGGATTTGACAGAGAAAAGTCAAAAGTCAAAGTCAAAGCGTTGACTTTGACCAACAGTAGGTGTACTGTAAAATCAGGGAATCAAACAGGGTCAGAAGATTACAAATATTATATATTTAGAAACTATAGAGAAAATGAAATTTATTGATATATAATTCCTATTTTTGGATAAGAAATGGATTTACTATGAATTATTGAAAATCAAATATCAGAAAATCCCCAAAATGAACACCTCGGAGGAAATCGTCAAATTGACCGGTCAAATGAAATCCAAATCTTGCAATTTATATGTCATTGGAAATCTAAGAACCAGAGGTATCTAAAAAAACCAAAATTATCGAATTCGGATTTATAAATTGAAAGTAAATTACCCCGAAAGTCAATATTTGACTTCTCATGACAGATGAACAGTCCTCAGTCAAACGTCAAATTGAAGGGTCAAATGAACGTGGAATTCGATGAATTATCCACGGAAAGCTGATGAAAATAGAAATCCAAAGAAACCAAAATCAAGTGATTTGGAATTATAATCAGAGAGATATCCTATTTTCAAAATCAGCGATTTTTCGGACTAAAAATTATGAAAAAATGAAGAACACTATGAACTACTTTGCAAAATTAAAGATCTAAACCTAATAAAGATACAAATTACCTCTTGATAATCGATTGAACCTCACTACTAACCAGATTGCTGCAAGAATGGGGCCTGAATTCTCGTGGATTGAAGCGAATTTGCTCGGATTCTTCCTCGTGGACGTTCGGAATTCAAGGGGAAAATTCGATGAAATCAAGAGATGAAATCGTGATTATCATGCTTCAATGGATGCGTCTCTACACACTTGGAAGCAGAGGATCACGAGAACTTAAGACCTTCCCTCGAAACTCGCTAATTTCTTCACGAGTCAATCAAAAGTTAAGTTTCAAATAAGGGAAATACATTCTTTTAAAAAGGGAAATTGGCCCAAAGATCATGGCCGATTGATGCGGTCGTGGAGGCTATTTGATGGCGTCGAGGGGGCGATTCCTTGGGCATGGATCGTGGCTTCAATTCCGCGACGAATCGGCTTCAATTTTGCCTCTGAATAACATGCATTTTAGCCACAACCGGGTCACGATCGGGCCGCGATTGGGCCACGATCGCGCCACGATCGTGAGCTTGGTGCTCAAATGATTGCCTTCCGAATCTGTGGGAAGGCTCGTGCTTCAATTTAGCCTCTTAGGAATCCCGATCATGCCACGATCGGATCCGATCGTGCCGCGATCGGGATATGATCACACAACGATCGTGGTTCTTGCTGAACCTCCGTCTGTCGTCCGATCGAGATCAGGTGAGTCTTGGGCGGTCCTGATATCGCAATCACGATCCACTGTAAGCGTCCATTCGATGGAGATCTAAATGTGCTGATGAGACGCGCCACCCACGTTCGATGAAGATATTCACGCGTTTCCTAAAAATTAAATTAATAGATTAAATGCAGGTATCAATGACGTGGCCACATCATCAAATTCGCTTTCAGCGAATCTGGAGCGGCCACGTAGAAAGACAGAGTTGAAACCGCGTTGCATTTAATGCATGCGGTTTCATTTAATGTAGCGCATTTAATGCGTCCAAGGAGCCTCTGCCACGGTTTTGTCTTATTAGGCGGGGGAAAAGGCAGTCTTTTTTTTCATTGGCCACCGCCCTTCCTGACTGACATGTCTCGGTTCGAGACATGTCAGTCAGACCAAAATGCGTGCCCAATTATTGGGCTGACGTCGTTCTTGACTGACACGTGTCTCGATTTGATGATCGCGTGGACTGCGATCTCCGCCGTTCTGACCGAATCCAACGCCCGATAAGCCGCCACGTCACCTGCAAAAGGTAAGAACCGTGTGGGAACATAGTCCCACACGGCGGAAATATCGGGTCAAATTGCGGTTAAATAGGGGAGCTCCCTTCCTTAGTATAGCGTTACCGTCCCCCCATGTTACCAGGGCTCCACTAGACCCGTGGGCCCTCCACCTACCTGCCTGCCCCGTGGCGCCCCGCACGGGCGTCCTCGTGGACCTGTCTGCGTGGCCTCCTGCCACGCGTCAGCGCCACATGTGCCTCGCGCGGGCCGCCTGGGCTCTGCCACGTGGCCTCAGTGCCGCGTCGCACCCCGAGGTGGTCCCGCTCGCCACATCAGCCTAGAGGTTAGTAAATCCCCTTTTTGCGATTTTTATTAAATAAAAATCACTTTAAAAATCAAATAAAAATCGAAAAAAGTCATAAAACTTCAAAAAATCATATCTTAAAATATACAACTCCTTTTTAATCCAAATTTTCTCCATTGGATCACAAATTCTTTTCTTTTTAATATCATGTCATTTAAAATATATTTAGAAAGAAGAAATCAAGATGACTTATAATTTACTTACATCATTTCTCATTAAACATTCTAAATCATAAATTCATCCTAAAATCATCCTCCCAAACATTTACTAAAGTCAAAACTCATTCGATAACAGAGATTAACTTCTATTAATTTAAACAAAAGATTAATTATCCGTTAAGCATGAAATTATCCCTAATTTATGCATAAATATCAACTTTAGTGAAATGACATGCCAATGGAGGAAATTCCTAAAAAGTATGATAACATGCATCATATTCTCATAAAATAAGCATGAATATGAGTTAATTAGGATAAGAATTCAAGTTATAAATGCATGTTATCACACATGAGTGCAAATGCACACATACATGCACACACACACACGCACACTCACATGTGTGTGCCACGTGGCGTGTTCAAACGTCGCGGCGTGGCATTGCTATTTTCTCTGTGCCACATCAGCACGCGATATTAAAAATATTTTTTATTCATTTAAATTCAAAATAAATCAAATTAAATTCATAAAAATTTAGTAAAATTCTAAAAAATCCCTTTAAATTAGAAATATCATTATTTTTAACATAAAACTCTAAATTAAACCAAAAATTTTTTGTTAGATCAGAAATTAAATTTTATATCATTTTAAACAGTGAAATTTAATAAATAACAATATTTCAAAATTCAATCATTTCTTTTATAATTTAAAACTTAGAAAACTAAATGTGTGTATAAAAAGTGATTTCTCTTATTATTTAGCATTAAAACCTAATTATAATTTCAAAAAAATGGGGATAATCTAATCTTAAATATTTCTCATTAATTTATCATAATTATCCTTAAATTAATACATTTTTAGATTATAACTTATTTTCTTAGAATGATAGATAAACACTCAAAAACTATGATAACATGCATTAGAATGGAATATTTTATGCCTTAATTTGCATTAATAATCATATATTTTAATGTATATTTAACTTAAATTCTTATCTTATTTAACTAATATTCATGCTTATTTTATGTGATTAGGCTGCATGTTATCATAGTTTTTATGAATTTTCTCCATTGATATGTCATTTTACTAACGTCCATATTTATGCATAATTTTGGGTTAATTATGTGATTTTTGATGATTAATATTTTACAAAGTTAAATAAATAGAAATTAATTACTTTCCTTGATTTACTTTGACTTTACTAGATGATTAGAAGAATTAATTTTAAGAAGAGAATGTTTCGATGATATGAAATACATTTCTTATAAAGATCATTTAAGTTTATTTTGAATTAACCTTATACTCTTCTTCTTTTAATTTATTTTAGATGGCATAATATTAAAAAGAAATAAATTTGTGAGCCAATCGAGAAAATTTGAGTCAAAAAGGAGTTATATTTTTAAAGATATTGATTTCTAAATTTTTTGGATTTTTCTGGAATTTATTTTCATTTTTACGAATTCTAATTCCTTTAAAAATGGCAAAAAGGGGGTTTATTTCTCCACAGGACCCGCGGACCTGATTTGACGCGGCGTGGGACCCGTGCAGATGCGACATGGCACGTAAGGCCACGTGGCAGCTGAAAAAAATGCAATTTCACGCATTAATATCATACATTTTATGTACTTTTTCATGAAAATCTAATCATAAATGCATGTTATCATGATTTAAAATGATTAAAATGATAATTTTATATTTTATAGAATGTTCTTGATTTTTTATAAATTAACAATATTTTAAGAGCATTTAATGACATTCATTCTCAGATAAATCAAGAAAGAAAGGAATACTCTCTCTCTCCCCACCTCTTCTCCTTGTCTATTTTTCTCTATTTCCTTCTCTCTCTCTCCCGCGTTCTCTCCTTCTCTCTCCCTCTCTCCTCGTCTTTCCTCTCTCTCCTTCCCTCTCTCACGACAGAAATTTTCCCGTCGCGAGGAGTTCTCCCTCCTTTTTTTCCACTCTCCCGCTCTCTCTCCCAAGTTCTCTTCTTCTCTCGCTCTTCTTTTCTCTCTCCACTTCTCTTTTCCTCTTCCTCCTTCTTTCTCTCTGCTTCTTCTCCCTTTTTTCTCTCGCTCGTGCACACGATCTCTCTCGTGACGTAAACTATTCCCATCGCGAGAGGAGTTCTCCTCTCTCCCTCTCCTTCCTTCTTTCTCTCTCTTTATCTCTCTCCTTTTCTCTCTCTCTATTTCTCTCTATGTTTCTCTCTCTTCCCCTCACTCTCTCTCGCGATGGAAATTCCGTCGCGAGGAGAGGTGGGAGGAAAAGTCTCCCGCGCCACTCCTCTCTTCATCGCGCGAGAGGGAGAAAATGCTTCTCCCTCTCTCGCGACGTCTCCTCTCCCTCTTTCTCATCTCCCTCATCCTCTCTTCTCTCTCGCGCAAGAAGAGCAAGGAGAGGCTCCTTCTCCCGTTATCCTACTCTCTCTCTCTCTCTCTCTCTCTCTCTCTCTCTCTCTCTCTCTCTCTCGCACGAGCGAGCGATCGCTCAATCTCTCACGAGAGAATGAGGAGAGCTCCTCATTCTTTTCTTCCCCTTTTCTTCTCCATTTTCCTCTTCTCCCACAATCTCTCTCCGTCTTTCTCTCTCGAAATCTCTCACTCTCCCCATGCGTGAGAGTATTTCTTCCCTCTCCTCTCCCCCTTGCTCTCCAGCACGAGCGTGTGCGCGCGTCATAGGAGAAGTGGAAGATATTTCCTTCTCTTCCTCTCCACTTCTTCTCTTCTTTCTTTCTTCCACCTCTCCTCTTTCTCCCGTGCTTTCTTCATCTTCTTCTCTCCTCCACCTTTCTCGGTTCTCGCTGCTCATTTCCCTCCCTCAACCACGCACGCGGAGGAGACCTCTTCATTCCCATATTCATCATGATCAAGAGACAAGAGACAAAGACGAGAGAAGGGAGAGGGGAGGAGAGAGGAGATATGAGCGAGGAGAAAGGAGTGAGGAGAGAGGAGAGAGACTAATATTTTGTTCTTAGTTTTTCTTGTCCTTTAGCAAAGTTTGACCGGGCCCGATACTGAATTTGAGCGGGTTGACCGGCACGAACTAAGGAGAGAGAAGGGCAGATCAATGGCCCAAAATGCTCCAAGTTAAAATCGCAATATTTGACAATCGTGATGGACTTCGGAGCTGAAATTTCTTGGGCATGATCGTCATTTCAAGCTCCACGAATCTGTTATGGCTGATTTATGTTCTGAGACAAAAAGTGAGGCTTATGAAAGTTTTGTTGTATGCTTCTAGCATTGGCTAGCCAGACGGAAAGAAAGTAACGATTGATCATTCATCATGTGTTGAACTTTATTTTGAGTGAGTTTCTTCCCTTTTCTGTTCATTCTTCGTGTTGGATGCAACACGCCAAGTCCAGGAAAAATATACGGCTCTCAAAGGTATGATTTGATTAGGGAGCATCACTGGATTATATTTTCATCACGAATCTTAGATTAGAACTATCTTCTATCCATTTCTTCTTTTGTCTTCATATGTTCATTCACATTTCCATATTTACAAACCCTAAAAATGACATTTCCATCATTGATCAAGGGTTTCTAATATCTGAAACGAGTTTAGAAGCACTTTTTGGTTCATTTCATCTTCGTGCTCATTTTCTTCCTTTCATCCATCATTTCCGCTTTCTAAATCTAAAAATACCAAAATAATCTTTTGATTTCAATCTTTTAACCTTCCTCTTTGTGGATTCAACCTCGACTTTCCACTGTTCTAATTTCAAAATCAGATTATGAAGAGTTGAGTATAAATTTATTTGATACGCAAATTTGCGCATTCAACACCCCTATTTTTACGCTTATCAGCAGCGCCACGTGGACCCACAAGAGCGCTTGCGTGGCGCGGACGCCTGGCAGGACCACACGAGTCCGCTTGTGTGATTTGATTTGGTAGGTTAATTTTGTTTTAAAAATCTTGTTCTTCATTTTGCCCAAATTTGAGCGTGAATTTTGCTGATTTTGAAACAAGGATTTCTCTCTGATCTTAAGTCCGAATCATTTGATTCCAATTTCATTGGATTCCTTGTTTCATCACCTTTTGTTGGTAGCAAAATGAGTTTTGATATAGTTATAGAAGACAAAGAATAACATGCTCGCGTACAAAAAATCAGAACGACTAGATATCATTAGGTATTCTGATTTTTTCTAGATGTATTGATAGCATAAAATCTACTTCAGGCTATATTTATTTGCTGGCTAGAAGAGCTATCTCATGGAAAAGTGCTAGACAAGCACTTATATCATCTTCTACTATGGTAGCAGAATATATAGCATGCTATGAAGCATCAAATATTGGCAATTGGTTGAAAAAGTTTTGTCACAATTTAAAGGTAGTTCAAGAAGTTGAAAGACCACTTAAGCTTTATTGTGACAATCAGTCAGCCGTTCTGTTTGCCAATAACAATCAAAGCTTGAAAAAATCTAAACATATAGATATCAAGTATCTGGTTGTTAAAGAACGAGTTCAGAATGGACAACTATCTATTGAGCACATCGGTACAAACTCCATGTTATCAGATCCACTTAATAAAGGGGTTTTGGCTTCAGTTTTCCATGAACTTATTGCTTATATGGGTCTCACTTCATATGACGATATGTAATTTTAGTGGGAGTTTGGTGTATTTTGTGTGCTTATTCTATAACGGACATGTTGTTTAAATTTTACCATTATGAACTTATATTCAATTGATCTCTCTTCAGACTTCAAAGGACTAAGTTGAAAATGTACATGTATGAATCACGTTTCATGCAATTATCATGCTACACATCCACACACAATCTATGTCATTCATTTGATCAGTAAATGTTTTTTTGGGTTTAGTTACGCTCAATGTGACAAAAATCCCCTTGGTTCGTTGCTCGTTTGATGATGGCCAAAATTCATGAGAATGTTTGCGAATGATAGCATCAAGTAATAAAGTAATAATTCAAAATATTCAGTTAATACATATCTTGTCCAAGTGGGAGATTGTTAGATCTAATCTCTATTAAGTGGACATAGTTATATATTATTGTGGATTAGCTATCATTTTAATCCCATTAAGTGATTCAATTACGTTTAATCTGCGGATTACGACATTCATATATGTGTGTGGAGGTTAATTATGTGTAGAGGCAGTAAATCAATCATTAGTCATTAATGTGCTGATTAATGACTGATTAGAGGCTAAAGCTTTCCTCTATCTCTGTGGATAACAAAATCATAAAATTTCATTATCATTTGATCCCTCAATTTAATGTTTGACCATCTAATATTCATTTTCAATCTGAATTTGGGCGTTCACTTGCGGGATCAATTACTCTTAAAATACAAAGTGAAATTTGAAAATTTTGGTCTCTTTGGAATCCTCTGGTTGTTAGTCTTTCCATTCATATATGAATTGCAAGATTTCGATATCATTTGATTAGTCAATTTGAATATTTACATCGAAGTGCTCATTTCAGGATTTTTCTGATCTTTGATTTTCAATAATTCATAATAAATCCAATTCTTCTCAAAAAATCACAAAATATATATCAATAATTTTCATTTTCTCTCTCGTTTCTAAATATAGAATTTTGCATCGTATTTTAAGCTCTTTTTATTCTCTAATTTTTTTTAGAAAGTCAACTATTGAACAAAGTCAACGCTTTGACCTTGACTTTTGACATTTCTTCGTCAAATCAGCTTCAAAATTCTTTAAATATCTTCTCTGATATAATTCTATCATTTCCATTAATAATCTTATAAATTCATTTCTTAATATACCTAATTAAACCTAAGTTTGACCAAGTCAACTCTACGATCAAAGTCAACCGTGTTCTCTGTGGATCTACCCAATCTTTGCACTATACTTGATTTTATATATTTGTTATTGTGAGTTCAGAATTATAAATTTTGTTTGACAGACGTTTGTGTGTTTTAACGACCTCATAAAATGCTTCGTCAGTTATCGATGAGGATCTAGCGCTGCCCTTTCTGTTTATCCCCTTTTTATCTCCCTTGTTTTCTAACAAATGGATGTTGCATCTATAGATGGTATCTATAGTATCGATCACGCTAATGGTTGGTAATAAATCATTCCTTGCGTTGACCATGAGTCTTGTGTTTCATAATAGGTCCAAGCACATCAACACTAAATTTCATTTTATAAGGACATGCTTCAAAGAAAAGAAGATGGAGCTGGACTTCACGAGATTAGAGAATCAACTAGCGAACTTGTTTACAAAAGCATTTAGAAGACTAAATTTTAAGGAGCTCTGCCAAAGATTGGGCATATGTGAAGTCTAGAAAGGCATCAGCCATTGATGACTTTTCAAGAACGTTATGGATAGTCCATAAGCAGCTTTAAATGACATTTAAGTAATGTCATTTCAAGAAATTTCCATAAGCTCTTTCTCTCCTAAACTCTCTAGTTTACCCTTCAAAATTCATCATGTGTCTATATAAGCATACTAAGACCCTTGCTATTAGTAGACCTTCAAGGAATGAAGTTTAGTGAGTTGTTTTTCCTTACAGACTCCTTTGTGGGTGTGCCTCCAGCAAGAGAAGGTTAAGTTCTTAACCTTGTAGGTGTCTTTGTGTCTACACAAAATCTATTGAAAAAACTGAGAAATGGACTGGTAGAGAAAACTTTATCCTTCATGTTTTGGAGAAAAAATCTTATGGGGTTCATTCCAACGTCAACTAGGTCGTCCTATCCTGCCTCACAATGGCCGTCTAATATTTCCTATAAAAATTTGATTAATGTACAATTAAATTATTGTATTTTGACATCGATGAGGATCTAGCGCTTCCCTTTCTCTTTTCTTTGCACTGTATTTCCCTTACTTTCTGACCAATGGTCGTTGTATCTATAGATGTTATCTACAACATCGATCACACGGACTTGGAAGGAAGAAGACTCTCGTGTGAGTTTTTTTTTCTTAGAGACTCTCTTGTGATTGTGCCTCAAGCTTGAGAAGGTTAGAATATTAACCCTGCAGGTGTCTTGGTGTCTATACAAAATCTATCAGAAAAAACGAGAAATGGAATAGTTGAGAAAACTGTATCCCTCACCTTTGTGTGGAAAAATTATCTACACCTTCTTTTCGATGTCAACAAGGCCGTCCCATCCAGCCCCACAACGGCTGACTAAAAACTCCTATAAAAATCTCAGAGACTCTCTTGTGAGTGTGCCTCAAGAAAATCTCAGATAATATCGATCATCTATAGAGAGTTTTTTTTCCTAGAGAATCTCTTATGAGTGTGCCTCAAGCTAGAGAAGGTTAACCATGCAAGTGTCTAGAAGTCTTCACAAAATCTATCATAAAAAATGAGAAATGAACTAGTCGAGAAAACTTTATCCCCCACTATTTTGTGGAAAAAGTCTCTAGGAGCTTCTTTTCAACGTCAACCAGGTTGTCCCATCCAGCCTGATAACATGCAATCTTAACATGATAAAACGTGATTTTTGATGCATATTAAGATATAAATGGTTTCATTTACATGCATGTTACACACTCACTCATGATATTTTGACATCAATGAGCATCTAGCGCTTCCCTTTCTCTTTATCCCTTTTCTATCTCCCTTGTTTTTTAAAAAATGATCGTGCTTGGAAGAAAAGAAGATGGAGCTAGACTTCATGAGATCAAAGAATCAACTAGCAGACTTGTTTACAAAAGCATTCAGGAGACTAAAGTTTGAAGGGCTACACCAAAGATCGCCCATATGTATAATCTATAAAGGCATCAACCATTGATTCCTTTTCAAGAATTTTATGAATAGTCCGTAACCATATTTCAATGAGATTAAAGTAATGTCCTTTCAAGAAATTTCCATAAGCTCTCTCTCACACACTCTCTAGTTTATGCTAGAAAATTCCATGTGTCTATAAAAGCATAGTAAGACCCTCATTATAAGTAGACCTCCAAGGAAAGAAGTTTAGTGATATTTTTGCTTATAGACTCCGTTGCGAGTGTGGCTCAAGCTAGAAAAGGTTAAGTTCTTAACCTTTCAGGTGTCTTGGTCTACACAACATATATAAAAAAATGAGAAATGGACTAGTCGAGAAAACTTTATCCCTCACTTTTTGTGGAAAAAATCTCTAGGTGCTTCTTGTCGACGTCAACCAAGCTGTCCCATTCGGCCCCACAACGGCCGTCTAATAACTCCTATAAAAATCTCATTAATGTACACATTCAATCACAATATTTTGACATCAATGAGGATCTAGCGCTTCTCTTTTTTTTTATCCCATTTGTGTCTCTCTTGTTTTGTAACAAATGGTCGTTGCATCTATAGATGGTTGGTAATATATCACTCATTGCGCAGTCCATGAATCTTGTGTTTCATAATAGGTCCAAGTACATCGAGACTAAATTTCAATTTACAATGAAGTGCTGGGAAGAAAAGAAGACCAATCTGGACTTCATAAAATCAGATAATTAACTAGCAGACTTGTTTTCAAAAGCATTCAGAAGACTAAAGTTTGAAGAGCTCCGCCAAAGATTGGGCATATGTAAAGTCTAGAAAGGCATCATGCTTGGGAGGGAGACTAAAGGCATCAACCATTGATGTCTTTTCAAGAATTTTATGGATAGTTAGTAAGCATCTTTAAATGACATTTAAGTAATGTTCTTTCAAGAAATTTCCATAAGCTCTCTCTCACACACACTCTCTTGTATATGCTAAAAAATTGCACATGTGTCTATAAAAGCATAGTAAGACCCTCATTGTAAGTAGACCTTCGAGGAAAGAAGTTTAGAGAGTCTGTACAAAATCTATCATAAAAAACGAGAAATTGAATGGGGAAGAAAACTTTATCCCTTACTTTTTTGTAGAAAAAAATAATCTGTGGGGGCTTCTTTTCGACGTCAACCAGGCCGTCCCATCGTGCCCCACAACGGCCATCTAATAACTGCCATAAAAATCTCATTAATGTGCACATTCAATCGGACATATATAACCGGAGATAATGTGCCTATCTCCGGTTATATATGTCCTTTCTTATTAATTAGGATTTTCTCGCACGATCCACGCCAGAAAGGAACATCGCCCGATTTTTTTCAACCCCCCAAAAAACGAACAACGCTCCGTGCTGACGAATATTTGTTCTGACGGCGACGTAAGCTGTCGGTACGTCCGCAAGCTCTTCGGTATTTTTTCGGGGGAAGACTTCTCTGGATGACAGAGAGAGGAAGAGAAGAGAGTTGTTAGGAAATGAAGGAATAGAGAGTTAGGACGCGCCATATATTCGGAAAGAGAAACGCACGTGAGAGACAGAGAAATGGCGTCTACCATGGCGCTTCTCCAGGTCTCGGCCGCTGCGCTCCACGCGAATGACTTTTCTCCCGCGCGTTCCTCCTTTTCAGTCAAGTCCATCCGTGGCTCGTCCTGGCACTGGTGAGGTAAGCGTTGTTGTATCCTCCCGCACATGAGTCGGATTTACGCACGGGCCGCCAAGGTGTCCAGCTCTGAGATCGAGCGGCGTTGCCACCGGTTCTTCTTCGACATTGCACCGTATCATAAGGTCGTCAAACTTGGCGATATACTCCGCGACGGTGCAGTCTCCCTATTTGATGAGTTGCTGCCACTCATCTATAATCATAGGCCGGTAGCAGCCAGTGCTGAACTTCCCTCGTAGCCTTCCCTTCATTTCCCGCCCATGTGGTGATACGTGCGCCTCTCGCCGACGTTCGGCTGTGGCACTGTAGGTTTCGCCAGTAGATCCGGGCTTGTCGATAGCTTCATTTGTGCAAATTGAAGGCGGCGGCCTTCGGGTGGTTGATACCAGGTCAAAATACTCACTCCAATCACTTCCCAATCCATGTATTTCTAGCCGGATCGAGGGATCCGTCTGAACGTGGTTTACCTCGAGGTTTGTGGCACGTTTGGCGGC
>CM044102.1:20864802-20891876 GCA_024174645.1 Lemna minuta | reverse complement strand
ATAAATATTGGTAGATATAGACCTAATTCTAAGGATTTTTGTGAAGAGTTCATAAACCCAATGTAAATAAATTAGGGAAATATAACTACAACTGAAGATGCTCATGAAAAATTTTGGACAAACTCTCTCCTCTATTTTCTTTTTCTCTTGGTGAAGACTATTGAAGAGGAGATCTCTTGGTGAAATATAACTTAGAAATTGATGACAAGAAGATTAGAAGGAAGAACTATCAACTACAAGATGAATTATCTAAGACCACAACATAGTGCCTAAAAGAGTCGAGGGTATTGGTGGTAATGAAAATTAGAATTTAATACAAAGACAATTAGAACTTCTAATTACGATTAGAAGGAAGGAAAAACTATCCCTTCGATGCACACATCCCAAGGATAAAAGCTTAGAAACTTCTTTAAATGTTTCAGCTCTCTTGGCTCTTTTAGGTCTCCTCTTTGGTCTCCAATCTTCAAGAGAGATATGACTTATTTTATTAAGAACAGCGAATAGCAGTCAGAGATCAGATTGGATCAACACAATTGAATCCCTTGATTAGAACCGTGATCTGCCAAAATGGACCTTAATCGATTATGGATCGAGACTCTGATATCAATCGAGGCAATAATCAAATTTATCAATTGTTCAGGGGTCTCTCGTTTCAACACTTGATCTGACCGCCAAAGAGATCAAGGGTTATTTTAATTTCATGTTATTTTTTAGTGTAGATCATTGATCAAATGATGACTTCCTTAATCAGATCGAGGATCACACTACTGATCCGATCCTCCATCAGATGGTGGAGGATGAATCAACATAAAGTCGATCATGATCCCTTTCATAAGCTTACCTCAATCCCATCAGGCACAACGAGGATGATGGCACTGTTCCACTCGTCAGTAGTTTCCTGATGACGCGGCAGGCTATGAAGCCCTCTCCATGCTCGACCGCCCCAGATTCCCAGAGACTTTTTGACTTCCCATCGCCCCCTCGATCCGCGCTCAACATAATTGAAGCAAAAGCGGACGGAAATCCTCACGTGGCTCGCTTGCGAGGTGCTGACTGAGGCACCTTGCCGCCTTTGACGGTTTCTTTAGGGTAGCTTGCACTGATGGTATCCTTTCTTTCCTTCGCTTCAATTTTTGGAGGACTTCCTTCATTATCCACCGTCTAATATGCCAAAATCCTAAACATAAACCGTGAAATTCAAGAAAATCCCAGTATACGTCGGTCAACTCCTGCTGCCGTAACGAAGAGCTGAAGAAGTAGCAATCGACGTGGAGCCCAGCCTACCGCATCGCTGTTGGATTTTGGGTTGTATAGATTCAAATCTTGCAGACACTGTGGATCAGAAAGTCACCACAACGTAGTGTGAAGTGGGCGAGTTGAGGTTCCCAGGGATTCTACACAAAAGACATTGAGATAGCCTCGATAAGAATTGGTAGAAGCAAAAAGAGATAAAGGCTCCACCCATGGCTCCCCGTTGGTTCCTGCTTCTTCAGATCTTCCTTACCGCATGCGGAGACGGCCGAAAGCTGCCAGCGCGCAGCGCTCACCGGGATGCCCCGACCGCTGCGGCAACATAACCGTCCCTTTCCATTTTGGCATCGCGCCAGACTGCTACAGAATTGGGTTCGCTAAAGTGCGAGATTCTTTACAGCTCTCCAAGGCTTCTGATGAACGCCGGCAAAATGGGTGGTCCCAGAGATCCAGGGACGCCGAGCTGGGTGGTGGAGGCTCCATTAGCCAGCGAGATCTGCTGGCAAACCGCCAAATCTCGGCCCGGATTTGCCGGATGACCTCTATAGACAGTTGGCAGTGGACGCCGTTCAATCTGTCATACAGGAGGAACAAATTCACGGCTCTTGGTTGTGACAGCGTGACCGAATTCGCAAGGAAGTGATTCAGCTTGGCTTCTACAGCGGGTGCATGTCCTTCTGCGAGGTGACGCTTCTGTCATCACCAGCTTGGGACTTGTGAAGGCATCGGATGCTGCCAGATTTCCATACCCAGAGGTTCTGCAGCGACTCGTGCCATAGTCGCTGCGTTAAGAAACCACACCACCACATTTAACTTCAGCCCGTGCAGCTTTGCGTCTCATCGATCAGGACAGCTTCACTCAAATTGACGGATCTGTTTGACTTCGCGCGAAAGACCACGGTCCCGGTAATACTCGACTGGGCTGTGGACACAGGCCTTGCAGTGTGGAGATGGATCTCGTTTGACTACGCGTGGCGGCATCCAGCGAGCTATTGCGTTGACGCTGCACTAACGCCGGCGCTATAATTGTCGCCGCAACAATGGCTGTCAGGGGAACCCTTGTATCTCTCTCCGATGGATGCCAAGGTAATTCCATATCTCCCGGAAAAGGTGTTTCTGCGTTCTTAAACTATCGCAGACATCAACGAATGCGCGGATCCCTCCACCAATCCTTGCTCGGATATTTGCGCGAATGTCCCTGGAGGGTAAGGTTTGCTCATGTCCGGAAAGGCAAGAGAGCGGCGACGGAAAGCAGCCAGGAACCCCGCTGTTAACGACTCCAGGAAGCCGCCGCTAATCCCGTTATTGTCTCCGGTTAGCCAGTTTGAACGTGCTCGATATAGGAGATTTCCCGTGAGTTTTAGATAGTTAATTCTATTTTCCAGGTGTTGGGCTGATCCAGCCGTTCTTGATCCGACTGCCCGGTTCGTGTTACTGGGGCACTCAGAAGAGAAGAATGATACTACCTCAGAGAAAATTCTTCAAGGCAAAACGGCGGGCTTATTTTGCAACAGCGCCTCTCTTCTCATGGAACTCATGCCGGCGGAGCTCTGAGTCTTCTGCTCGCCGAGGAGTTGAAAAAGGCCACCGACAGTACGGTGAAAATCTGATCCTCGGCAAAGGGAGGCTACTGGGACAGTTTACAGGTGCTGGAATTCTCCCCGATAAAAGAGTTGTCGCCATTAAGAAGTCAAAAAGGTCATTGACGTAGACTACAAGTGGAGCAGTTCATCAACGAGGCTCGTCGTTCTCCCCGCAGGTGATCCACCGGAACGTCGTCAAGATTCTCGGATGCTGCTTGGAGACCCAAGTCCTCTTCTTAGTCTACGAATACATTCCCAATGGCACTCTCACCCATCGTCTTCACTCGGCTGATCGCGCTTCCTCTCTCTCTTGGGAGATCCGTCTGAGACTGCATCGGCTACCGCCGCCGCTCTAGCTTATCTCCACTCAGCTACTGCCTTGCTCTATTGTACATAGAGATGTGAAGACGGCAAACATTCTTCTGGATGACAAATTTTCACAGCCAAAGTATCCGATTTTGGAGCTTCAAGATTGATTCCCTTAGGAAGAGGACAAGTAACCACCTTGGTTCAAGGAACAATGGGTTACTTAGACCCAGAGTACTTCCGTAATCTGGGGCTGTTGACTGAGAGCAGTGACGTGTACAGTTTTCCGGAGTAGTCATGGCCGAGCTTTTTAACTAGGGCAGAAGCCGATATCTGTAGGGGAGGCGGCAGGACGAGCAGAACTTAGCGATATTTTTCCTGAATAGCCTAGCGAGGGAAGCAGCTGCTCGGCATACTGGAGCCTCGAGTGCGCAACGAGGCGACGAACGAGCTGCTAGAGGCGATAGCGGCGATGACGAAGAGGTGCTTGAGCTTGAAAGGGGGCGGAGCGGCCGACCATGAAGGAGTTAGCCGCGGACCTGGAGCGCTTTAAGAACGAGATCGGCTGCTGGTTCGCGCAGCATTTCAGAGGATGGGTTGCTCGAGAGGACCATTGACGGTCTACTACCCTCGGGACTTGGAGCCGCCAAAAACAAGGTCAGCCGCTGGTTCGCGCCGCATTTGTGAGGATAGGTTACTCGGGATAGACCATTCGACAGATTATTACTCGGTGAATGGAGATTAAAGCGTCTCGTTTTCTTATGACAAGTAAATCGTCTCACAGAGAGGAAGATATGTTTGGACTTCAGAATCGTTTCCTTTTGTGCAATGAATGCTCATTTGAACTAGGTGATGGAGAGAGATTGCCTCGCACTTTGGCGTGAAACCATGTCTTTCTTATTGAACCTCCTTCAATTGACCTTTACAATCTTTTGGACCACTTTATAGAGTGAAAGGCGACTAAAATATCGACGAAACGAGCCGTTTTATTCATGCTAGTATCATTTTAAGTATTGGGGGACTCGAAGGGAGATACATTAGGAACAAGAGATTTGGAGCCAAGGAAGGGTTCTAACGTGGCTTGAATTCTCGAATTATCTCAAGGGCAAAAGAATAAGAATCAATGAATGATTAATCTTTGTACACATGCATAAATTTTGGATTATCAACAGTAATCTTGTATATATTATTCAACTCATCTATCTCTTTAGAAGCATTTTCTCTTCTTCCTGGGCCTCTATCTCTCCTCCTCATGGGCTTGGCCCTCATATATATATATATATATATATATATATATATATATATATATATATATATATATCTTTCTCTTCCACAAAGGTACCACTCCTTGAACATTTATATTAATGCAACTAATTTAGGGTTTCTATTATAGTTAATATTGTTGGTGCTGATTTCCCTTTCCGCATGGCTGGTGCCGCCATGGCACATGCAGGAAGGTGCCCGGCATGCAGCCGGAAGGTGCCAAGTGGCTGCCGATTAGGCGCATGTGTGTGGTGCACTTGATGCTGGGATTTGAGACTCAAAGCTAGATCTCCAAAGTTTTGATTAAGACATCAATTGCAGTGGAAGATGTTAAATCAAAATATTTAACACAGTTGAAGCATCAAGAATAGATGATCTTATTATCTATTCTAGATAATCCTTTTTCATCCATTATATCCTAAAAAGATTGATTCAAAGTCCTTCTAACCCCATAATCCTTTAGGAAAAATAATGCCCTTAATTCTATCCAACACTTTGCTTTGCACATTCTATGATAATTGTGGCATTATTTATAAAACCTTATGCCTCTTACACCTCTCAACAAAATGATGTTGCTGGATGGAAGCATTGCATTCTTCTTGATGCTCCCCGTAGAGATGAATATACCTCCATTGTTCATGGTTTGATGCTCGCTAACTACTACCTACCTCTATAACCATATTCCTTCCTCTCTTCATGGAGGTGTCATTCTTATCGGCCTCTCTCTCTATGTCTCCCCACCATCTCTCTCTCTCTCTCTCTCTCTCCCTTGAACCCCAAATGTCTTTAGGCCCACTGCCTATGTTCATACTCAATTTTTCTCTCTAAACTTGCCCTCTCGAGCTCTTTAGGGAGTGTGTTTGAGTGGTTACCTGAACTAGCAAATGGTATCATGTATACAGTATCTCAAATGTTACATCACCTCTACCAACATCACTTTCATTAAAAGATATTCTATTTTTCGCTTGCTTCAAACACCTCTCTCAGGATTTCTAGAACATCATATGTTATATATGACATGAAGTTCTCGAAGACGACTGTATGAACAAGATGGGATCACTCACCCATAGTATTTGAGGAGATTGACTCAGAAATGAGATGTGTGAAATCTTAGGCAAAGGTAATGAGAAAATATCCGGACGTAGTTCCCCATGATTTTATCTACGATCATTACTAAATTGAGACATCGATTAGGTTTGATAGTTAATAATACTTCTAAATCATTCATGGATTCTCATGCAGATAAATGATTATATATATATGATAACCGATGAAGCCAAGGTTCCATATGGTAGTTCTTATAAACTCTATCTCCTAGAGTATGTGGTGCAACTTAGCACCTAATAGGTTGACAACTCAACTTGTCGATTGGGTTAAATCAATTCCCAATTAATTAATTAATATGTTGATGTAGATAATTAATAAAGGCCAACCAATAAGACATTACTGGGCCTATAGAGTTATTAAATAATGAGGTATAAGGATATAAAGGATCACACACATAAGGTTTATGGATATTAGTAGATACATACATAATTATGAAGATTTTTATGAAAATTTCACATACCCAGTGTTTATAAATAGGAAGAAAACGATCACAACTAAAGGTGCCCATGCAAACCTTGTGAGAATTATTTCCTTTCTTCTCTTTCTCTTTTGATGAAGAGCTTTGAAGAGCTTTGAAGAGGAGATCCAATCATCTGACGATTGTGTGGATACCACTTAACGCTAGACACTTGAATACCTTCAAGAACTCCTTCAAGTGCACTCTCGTAAAGTATGTCATACATACTATAGGATAGGATCATCTATTATTGGTGCCTTGATATTTTGAATATCTAATTCAATGTATTTCATTACACTCAATATTTTGATCAAAATTTTGGAAGGCTTATTGACCTCAAATCCCAATACTTTATTGGTTTTTAAGGGGACACATGACATGCGTCACTTACTACCATAATGAAATGGTTGGCAGTTAAAACAGCCTTACAAGGTCACTTAACATCCTAAAACCCCTTTCAATAGGGTCCTTTTCTTTTCTTGTGAATAGAATTGTAAGTTCATACTCTAGGCCAAAGTCATTCCTTTCACGACTGATGATTTTCTAACATTATTTCCATATTTTAGTATGGATTTATGCCCCACTCTTGACAATTGACATTGAAATGTGTATGACTTCATCAGTTGAACATTGGAAACCACTATTAAAAAATCGTAATCGATAGCCTTTAGTTTGGCAACATACGATCATTCTTGCATCATCTCATTGTTAGTGAGAGTCTTCTTCATGTATTGAAGATATAGTTAGCATTAGATTAGGACTAAGAGTATATTTTTATTGATTTCCCTATGATTCTCTCTTTTGATTGTGAAGATATTTCTTTGACATCTCCTTCGCTTCAACTATGATTGACACCTGATTTGATTCCTTGGATTCCTTTCTTCTTATTCTTTCTAAATTATTCATTATCTTTATTTTCTCATCTATTTTTGTCCACTTATAGATAAAATTTGATGAAGTTTTAGTTGACTATTGTCATGAACCCAATTTCTATGGATTAAAACCCCTATTCACCATTTTACTTGATTATAATTATTACTAGAGAGCATTTGGTTTGTGGGCATAAATATATGTCTTATATATGATTCAACAAGCATGCTTATCATGCCTATTATATGTGTGAAACAATAAATTGGTGATCCCAAAATGTAATCAAGAAAATTTTTCTCATACTTTTTGCATTCATTGTTTTACTAAGAAGTGCCTTGGGAAACAAGATGTATTCCTTTCTTGAAATTTTAGAGTGGGACAATGTGCAAGGATAGCCTTGATTCGATGCTAAATAGGTAGACATCTTGTCATATCCATCTTAGTAAGGAGTTAAGCCATTAAATCAAGTCGCTTTAGGAAATTGTTTTTCATCTAGGTCATATATGAGTTCTCAATTGTGACGTTTTTCTCTAACTTAGTTAAATTGCTCCACCAATTCACCCAAGACTGGGATCTTGGGCTGTCAAAAACTTGCTCCATCTACTTTTTAAATCTCTTTTTAGGTTCATCGCTATGTGACTACAAATCATCCAGCATGATAGAATTTTTATATGTGTCAAAAGATCATCATGTTTTCATTCTTCTTGTATTCCAACTTGATTGATCACCACATTAGTTTCAATAGTTAAGGCAGCAGCACCAGCTCTATGAAATCCGAATCAAATCTTTCTGATGGTTTTCCCGCAAATAAGAATTGTTATTAGTGAGTTTGAGTATCTTATTTTATTTGTAATTTACATTTGAAATTAATTTAATGTCATGATATCAGTTCCCTTTCGAGAAAATTTAACCACCCCTCCTCTTTTTGCAAGCTTGGATGATCAAGAGGAAATCAGCTAGAAAATTCATGAGGAAGCGTAGGATGGCATGGGAGTTTGTGTTGATCGTGGTGGCCCAAGAAGCTTATGCTAGTGGTAGTGATGTCAGTAGGTTGTTCCATTGGCAAAAATGATGACGACAAGAGTACATGGTGGCGGAAGAACCAGTGCAAGGGTCTGCCAAAGGAGGCAGTGCTAGCAGTTGGTCATGTCTTTGGAGTTCATAACAGAAGGAGCTTGTCATTAGAGGTCATGTTGGTAGGACTGCTCGCATAGGGATAAGGGCAAGGAGTGGGGTCATAAGAAGGTGTCATTGATAGATATAGCACAGGCAGGAGATTTTTACCACTAGGACACAAGTAAAAATTGCATCATTAGCATAGGAAGAAGGGTTTTCCCTCAATGACACAACAAGAAAAACCTGCAGAATTTTTGGAGGCACAACTCAAGGGCACTAGGGGGATCAAAGAATGGCGATAAAAATCAGATGCTGGTGATGGCTAGCGGTTGCTGCCAACCAACAGAGAGATGCTAGCAGAGACGGTATAGAACCTCATCAAGGCAGAGGTAGTGGTGCACTGATGGTGACGTAGACAAGATGTTGGTAGCGATAGCATACTTAGGTCAAGATGAAGCCATGACCCCAGTAGAATGAGGAGAGAGTAAGGAGAGAGATGAATGCAAGATAAACTCCTTAAGCCATATCAAATTATGGTGGATTATATGGGTTTATTTAAGGAGAGAAAGAAGACAAAGAGACATAAGGTATATAGACATAGGGGTAGGACGAAACAAAGACACGAGGAGGGTAAGGGACAAGGACAAGGGACTTAGACCCAAATGGGCGATTCCAAATGGGCCCAATGGGTCACCCCCCTCTGAAAATCTTTTGCAGATTCAATCTATTACTAGATCAGCTTGGTTAATTCACCAACATCAGTCATTAACTCAATAGGATGCAGGTAATGGGAGTCAAAATATGATGACATCATTGATTTGCTTGATTCTTCGGGGTTAATGATAGTTCTGTCCCAAGCCTGATAAAAGTTCTGTCCCAAGCTTGATTCCTCTGGGTCAACGAGGTAAAGTTGACTTTTTTTGAGGTGGTGATAAAAGTTACTGACCCAAGCCTTTTCACCAATTGGAGTTTGTTGACTAGTTAACTTGAGACTCGGGTGTTTAATAAATGTAACCCTCAGACTATGAAATGTGGGAGTTGGTTTGCTTCCTTTCTTATCTGTCTTGTGTGTGCCTCTGTCTGGAGAGTGAGAAAGAGAGGAGTGTGATCTCTCCTCCTGCAAATCCTGCCTTTTCATTTTTTATCAAGAAATTCTAGCTTTTTTTTGCTCAGTCGTTTCAATCATCGTCTTTGTTTTGTCGACCTGAAATCTTGAGGCTTAAAAAATAAAATTTCGGGCGTTTTCCTGTACATAAGCATGTTCTTTTGTTTACTGTCTAGAAGAATCGTGGCTGAGCGGAATCTGACCTAGACTCAGATTTTTTTTAGTTTTGGAGGCAGAAAGTGGCTCCTCGTCAAACAGAAGGGCGTAAAAATGGTGGGTAGGCATCGCGCGAGTATCGATCACTGATGCGATTACAAAAAATTCGTAACGAAATCGTGCGATGCGTTTGATTGGAAGCGATCGCGATCCAGCGGGAAAATCAGAGTTTTACGGGAAATTTTTAATCCGGTGCTTTCACAGCTGATGAACAACAATCCAGAAGGAACAAAAAGAAGAGAGACGTCTCAGATTACATGACGGCAGGAGGAATTTTACAAGGAACCGGAACGCGAAGGAGAAGACGATGATTCTGATTCCTGGTCTTATGCATTCCGCGTTTTGGGGGCAGTTAAAAGTCAACGTCAGCAGAAGTGTTTTCAGGTTTTAGGAGCAGCTGGCATTAATGTGATCTCCATCTTCAGTGTCATGGGTAGGCACACCTTGCCCGGGCACATTCAAGAGTCAACACAGTGGTCAGCGAAAAAAAGTCAGGATAGATATTACTCGTCCTCAACCGCAGACAATCCAGGCTGTCTATGGGTCCGCCCTGCGAATGCGTGACAGAGGGATCTTTGAACTTTAGCAATAAAAAGTCAAACTCACCCACAATAAGTCATCCGCGTCGAATCTTGAGAAAACGATGGATCAATAAACACATGCGACGCCCATAGAAAGCTGACTTGAATGTCAACGGCGCAATTGTTGATGTCTCTCTCTGCTTCTTCAACACTTCGACCGGCACTTAGAGAAAGAATGGCTCCTCTTTGGTACTTCCTTCTCCATTATCTCGTCGTCACTGCAGAAGCCGGCGGCGGAGCTCAACCGGGATGCCCGGACAAGTGCGGTAACATCACCGTTCCTTATCCATTCGGCATCGCGCCTGATTGTTTCCGCACAGGCTTCAGGTTAACGTGTGATAGCTCCTACAATCCCCCAAAGCTTTTCCTCCCTACCACGAACAGGATGCTGGTGACGGAGATCAGAGACGCCGAAGTCGTCGTGCAAGCTCCCGTGGCTAGAAACTGCTACAAGCCGCTCAATCTTGGACCGGACGTTTCCTCTATCACCATCGACGTAACGGGCTCGCCTTACACGTTATCCTCAAATAGAAACAAGTTCATCGCTCTCGGCTGCGATACTCTAGCGATCAACTATCGTATCTCGGATGTAATCGACTCCGCTAGCGGCTGCATGGCTATCTGCATCAACCCTTCCTCCATCACCAACGGCACATGCGACGGCATCGGCTGCTGCCAGACCTCGATTCCTCTGGGGCTCAAGAAAATCGATGCCTCCATTAGCGTCATGAAAAACCATACGGACACTTACACATTCAGCCCCTGTAGCTTCTCCTTCGTGACGGATCAGGATAGCTTTAACTTTCGATTGACGGATCTCTCTGATTTCGTCCAAAAGGGCTCTGTGCCGCTGGTCCTGGACTGGGCCATCGGTGGTATCCCGTGTGAAGTAGCAGCGGATTCGTCGAGCTATGCCTGCGGTTCTAACAGCTACTGCGTCAACGCCACGAACGCACATGGCTACAGCTGCCGCTGCAAGAACGGCTACCAGGGGAATCCCTTTCTCCAGGATGGATGTCAAGGTAAATTTATAATGCTTGATTCATTCCCCTGGTTTTTATTTTGTTTCGCCGATGTTTCCCGCAGATATCGACGAGTGCGGCGATCCAGCCATCAATCCTTGCACGGATATTTGCAAAAATTTACCCGGCGGCTATTCGTGCTCTTGCCCTAGAGGCAAAACCGGAGATGGGTTGAAGTCCGGAACCGGATGTATTCGCTCCAGGAGCACCCCTGTGATACAAATTGTTCTCGGTTAGTACCAGCAGAACATAGGGTTAAATTTTCGGACGACCTTCTTGATTTTGATCTCGATGCAGGCGTCGGCCTGACCTCGGTGTTCGTGATCATCATCGGCAGTTGGGGATACTGGGCACTCAAGAAGAGAAGAATGATCCTGCTTAGAGAGAACTTCTTCAAACAGAACGGAGGGCTCATGCTGCAGCAGCGGATCTCTTCCCACGGAAATGCTGCCGGCGGAGCTATGATCTTCACCGCCGAGGAGCTGGAGAAAGCCACGGATAACTACAGCGACAGCCGGATTTTGGGCAAGGGAGGCTACGGCACTGTTTACAAAGGGATCCTCGAGGATAAAAGAGAGGTGGCCATAAAGAAGTCCAAGGTCGTGGACGAGACACAAGTAGAGCAGTTCATCAACGAGATCGTCGTTTTGTCCCAAGTCATCCACCGTAACGTCGTCAAGATCCTCGGCTGCTGCTTGGAAACCCCAGTCCCTCTTCTGGTCTACGAATACATTCCCAACGACACTCTTACTCATCATCTTCACGCAGACGACTATGTTTCTTCTCTCTCCTGGGAGACCCGCCTGCGGATCGCGGCGGAAACCGCCGGCGCTCTGGCCTATCTCCATTCTTCGACGGCCCTGCCTATCGTCCATCGAGACGTGAAGACTGCCAACATTCTTCTGGATGACAATTTCACGGCCAAGGTATCGGATTTCGGAGCGTCCAGGTTAATCCCCTTGGGACAGGGACAAGTCAACACATTAGTAATGGGCACGATGGGCTACCTGGATCCAGAGTACTTCCAGACTGGTCTGCTCACCGAGAGCAGCGACGTGTACAGCTTCGGTGTTGTCCTCGCGGAGCTCCTAACGGGACAGAAGCCGCTATCTCAGTCGAGGCCCAAAGAAGAGCAGAACCTGGCTATCTACTTCATCCGCGCCGTGAGAAGTAATCAGCTGCGCAGCATCCTCGAGCCTCGCATACGTCACGAGGGAAGCGCTGAGCAGCTCGAAACAGTCGCCAGACTGGCCTTGCAGTGCCTCAGCTTAAGAGGCGCGGATCGGCCGACCATGAAGGACGTGGCGGCAGACCTGCAGCGACTGCGGGTGCCTACGGCGCACCCATGGCTAAACGGATCACCAAATACGTCAGCGGGAGCTTCCGGGCGTGGAACCACGACGGCGGCGTGTTCCGAGGAAGAGAGTTTGCTAAATTACCATACGGCAGAATTTGCGTGAGGAAAATGAAGGGGTCCCATTGATTTTCTTTCCCTTCTCCGATATTCGCCTTATCATTCAGATAGTGATGGCTCATCAGAAATAAAAGAGAATAAGAGTAGTGATGGCTGATTCAGATAGTGATGTATGATTACTTTACATATTCCAATTCTCTCGTCACTATTAAAAGAGATCATATCAAGAGAACATTATCAATATATATCTTCACGAATAAAAAAATTTGTGTGAATGGAAGTGGTTAGACCAGCCCTTCACTATTTTCAAAATAGAAATTTTACTGATCATTAGAGTTTTACTCCATCTTCTCAACGAATAGTTGACTTTTGTTTAATATCACAAATAATCTATCATGTTTTCCTTGACTTAGATCTGCCCTCATGGATCAAATATGTCCCCTTGATGGAGCTTGACCATCTTATCTTGCAAGCCAAATTGATAATAATGCTGATTCTAATGTCAATGGCCCACATTCCAAATTGACAGAGAGATAGTATGGCATTTCTGCGGCCCTTGTCCACAATCTCCTTCACTACAGCATGGGCATAAGCCTCTAGAGGAACTCTTCGGATACGTCCAGAAAAAGTACAGCAATATCATTGTTCCATACTCTTTTGGTTTCATTCCGTATTATTTTTTTTATCAGGCTTTATGTTTATGTGTAACAATATCAACAACCCACCAAAGCTTTTCCTGCTTGCTTGTTAAAAACATGATGCGTGGACACTTCCACTGACTTACGTCTCTACCAACTTTGATTTACCGACTAATTTTCTTCTTAACTAAGAAATACTCTCTATTGGGCCATTTTCTGGATGTGTAAGCCAATAAATTGACGGATTGTAATATAGAAAATATAGAAGAATAGAATTTTCTATGATGTCAAACAAGATTGATGAGTCTATGATTTGGCACCAACAGTACGGTCATCTACCCTTCAACACTATGAAGTTATTACATACAAAGAATATGGTTCAATGATTACCACTTATATCTCTTTAAGAGCATGTTTGTGAGAGTTGTATGTTGGGAAAGCAACATAGATTGTCATTTCAAGTAAGTCAAGCTTGAAGAGCACAAGCACCGCTTCAATTGATTGAATGTAGACTTATGTGGACCCATGAAGACACAATCCTTGAATGGTTACGACCATTCAAAGATATTTGAATAATCTTTGAACTTCCCAATAACTTCCTATCATTCAACATACTTCTCACCATCTTAAAAATATATTGACTCTTCCTTTTTGTTATGCCATGTTGTTGAAGAGTTACTCATATAGTCAGAATGATCAAGGAAAAATGGATAAGAAGAGTGATGCAAGACGGGATGTGAAAACCCTTGTGCATGATCAATATAACCAATGCTGACTGAAGATAGGGTGGTCAAACTTAGCCTACGGGTAGGTGAGTCCTAGACCCTAAGTACGATATCTAACATAAACCTAAGTGAAAGTAGGTGTACCGATCAGCGGAGTCGACTCTAGGTGACCCGAGGAAACTCGCGATGATGGATAGGGTGAGATCCTCTCGATCCACGTGCAGAGGAGTGGAAGTTGCTCGTGATGGAGTAGCTCGAAGGCTGCAGCCCATGCTCAATGCCGGACTTGATGTACACGTCAGAAGTCTTGAACCTATACTCATACTACCCTGCCTAAGTCGTCTGATGGCGGTGGAGACGAGTAAAGGAAAATGCTTCAAAAAGTATATAAACTTTAAAATTAGGGGTTGAAGCTAACCTGCAGGGCGGGGTGCATGGTGGGTCATGGCGTAGTGAAAAGTTGGCTCAACAGTGTCGACTGGAGAAGGGGAGAAGAGAAGGCACGACAATCTTGGGGGGGGGGGAGGCAATCGCGCCTCACTGATCCGGGATGGGAGCGGGTAGATCGGGGCGCATGCGGACTGCGGGTTGATTGCTGTCGAGGGCTAACAGGAAATCGTGGGGGCGGTCAGCGACGTGCGCGAGGACGTCGGCAGCGAGCGGGCGAGCCGAGCGCGATGCACCTGAACATGGGGCGCCAGGTGGACTCGTGGAGTTTACGATCAACGTGGTCTCAAGGAGTTGACAACATGCTAATTAGACATGATAATACACGATTATTAATGCATGTTAAGACATAAAAGATTTTATTCCTATGCATATTATCATATTTATTAGTGTTTATCTATCATTCTATAGAAAAGTCATGATAATGTCAAAATATTTTAATTTAGGGTTAATTATGATGAATTAAAGATAAATAATTTTACAACCCATCTTTACTTGAGATTATAAGTAGTTTTTAAAGTTAAATAATGAGAGAAATCATTTTTATAAACATTTATTTAATTTTCTAAAGTTTAAATCTTAAAGAAATGAATGTATTTTTGAAATAGAAACTAAATCTCTTGTTATTTATTAAATTTAACTTTTTAGAATGATAGATAATTAAATTTCTGATCAAACGAAATAAATTTTGATTAATTTTGAGTTATATTTCGAAAGTTATGCATTTTTTAATTTTTAGGGATTTTTTTGAAATTTTTCTGAATTTTTTTGAATTTTTAATAAATTTCAAAGGATTTTCTGGAATTAAAAATCAAAATTTCTAATTAAAATCGATTTTCCCGAATTATCTATAGCCGTCCGATCAGTTTACGATCAACGATCAAGGAGAGGAGGTGACGTGGCAGCGTGAGGACCGTTCGATCGCGCGGTGATTCTCAACCGTTGATCTTCACTTAAGTGAAGAGGGGTACGTGGCGAGATTGGGTTCACTAGATGCGTTTTAATCTCGACTGTTGATTGCAAGGAGTTATAACGGTCGAGATTAAATCGTGGAAAATGCATCTAATGTGTTTTATCGCGATCCAACGGCGGGCGTTTTTGATCATTTTAAAACACATGCGACATGGCTTCATCTGAGGCGCCCGATCGTGATCCAATGGCCACGACTTAACGGCGGTGATTCACACATGCGTGTTTCATCAGAGCCATTGATGTGTTTCATCAGACGGTTACGCCCAAATCGCCTATAAATTGAGATGTTCTTCATATTTGTAAATCATTTGAGAACAATTCAATCAAATTGAATTGTTTAGACACCAAATCTCTTGAATCTCTTGATCCCAATCACTTTTAGACTCATTTATGCATCCACGGAGTGCTCAAGATCAAGATTTCGACGATTGACGTGGAAGAAATCGACGCTTTAACTCCACGAATCGCGATTTTTGGATTTTGATGAATAGCCTTGATTCCGGCGATGAATTGGATCAATTCGATTGCAATTGTGGGTTAGTGATCACATTTTATCCTAATCTATCTTCATTTAGTGTTCAATTTCATTTTAGAATCGTTAATTTAAGTAATTTCAATCTTAATTTTGGTAAAATCGCAATTTACATTTTCGGAAATATCATCCATCTTTAATCTTCAATTTCTCTGTGAAATCAAAGTCAAATTCATTGATTTTTGATTCTGTGGATTCATCTTCAAGTCCTCTTTCATAAAATGCCATTTTCCCTAATTTCTATCACCGATTTATCGTCTGATTTGATCTAATTCAATGAAAACACCATAAATTTCCCTAATTACATATGGATTCGACCCATATTTACCATAATACCCCTCAATTGATGAATTATTCTTAAAATTTGTAAGTTTGGACTTTATTTTGACATGAGATCGTGTGTTTTCAAGGACCTCGTGGTCTCGTTCCGTCAGGAGTTCACGTGGCGACCACGGTCAACAGGACGTTTGGTGACAGGGCTGAATGGGGAGGACGCGGCACGGGCCCGTTGGTCTTGCAATGCACGCAGGCACCGACGGGGGGAGGGAGACTCGTTGTGCGCACAGTGAGCAGCTACGTGTGAGAGAGGAACACGCAGTCATGGGGAGGGCGCAAACTCATGATGCAGAGCAATCAGGGGGCAGCCAAGTGATTGGAACAAGTCGCGGGACACAAATTTTGGTCACCGATGGACGCGGGCAAGCCTAGAAATGGCACAACGGGCGGCAGGTGGCGTCGAGAATAGGCTGAGCACAACCCGCAGGAGCACAAGTAGTTTCCGGCGAGAATTCTGCAAATTTCTAGTTGAGCGGGTGGAGGTATGATGGACGGAGGACAGGGGGAAGGGAAAAAGAGGAGGAATGCGGAGGGGTGGATCGACAAACTAAATCGAGGGCAGTAGGCAATTGAGGGGAAGCGGCAAGAGCGGGCGGCAGACGGAACGCTGCAGGGCGTGCAAGTGAGGTCGATTTTGCGGCCGGTAGTGTTCTGGGGCAAGTTGAGTCCCGCGGAAGATTGAATTCCGCGGAAGAGTGAAATTTCACGTAAATGGAATCGACGAGGTGCTGGTTAGCGAATTGAATTCCACAGAAAGGTTGAACTTCCACAGAAAGAGGGGAATGGTTGGGTGTTGGAGATGAGACTGGCGAGTGATGAGGGGAATCAGAATGTGTGTTGGGACGAATTCAGATGGGTGGGGAAAGCGGGGATGATTTGGATGACGGGAATGTAAGGCAATTGACGGGAATGGGGGAGCACGAGACGAGGAAGGGAGGAGTGAGATGGAGTGTTGATAACATGCAATCTTAACATGATAATACATGATTATTAATACAAAATAAGGCATAAAACATTCCATTTGTTTGCATGTTATCATACTTTGAGTGCATTTCTATCATTTCATGTAATTTTAAGTTATAATCTCAAAATTGAGAACTCATCTCAAGTAAAGATTTGTCTTTGAGTTATCTTTCTAAATCTATCATTTTCCCTAATGTCTATCACCAATTCATCGTCTGATTTGATCAAATTCCAAAAGATCTCTTGAAAATCCCTTATTTCTCCATGGATTCGACCCTTATTTACCATTATACCCTCAATTCGTAAATAAATGATTAAATTGGTAAATTTGGCTTTATTGTTGACACGAATTGGTGTGCAATTAACGACTGCATCAATTCGTTCTGTCAAGCGTTGGGAAGAATTGGCGAGGTCACAGGAGAAGGGCAACAGGGCGCTAGAGAGAGAGAGAGAGATCAGAGTTGCAAGGAGAGAGAGGGAGAAAGAGAACCAGGATGGAAGGATGCATTGGGCAGGGGTGATGGCGGATTGAGTGATGGAGATGGAGGAATTCGGCGATGGGAAGAGATCAAGCAGTCGGGCAATGGCACGGAAGGAGAAATTCAGTACAATGTGATGTTGCTTGGGTGATGGGATGATGGAGGGGGAACTGATAGGGTGATAGGGGAGAGAATTGGCTGGATGAGGGAGGGAAGATGCTGGAATGACAGGAGGAGGGCGGAAATGGCAGGGCGATAGGGAGAGAATGGATGGGCATGGGAGGGGAGAGGCGGGGCGTTCGGACGGGTTGAATTCGGAGAGGAATTTGGGAAGGAAATTGGGCGAGAGGTAGGGGTTGACTGAGCGACAAAGGGTAGTGGTTGTGCAGAGGAAATGGTGAGGCGTATAGAGGATTTGGCAAAAGGCGGAGTGGAAATAGGTAGAGCACAAGGTTGAATTGGCCGAGTCAAGGAGGGGGAGAGAGGTAGGAAATCAGGCGGCGTGAGTGGGTGCGACTGGAACGGGGAGTGAGAGAGGGAGCAGAAGGGAAAGAGAGGGAGTGGGAGGGCAAAGGCCTCTCGTGAGTATTTAGGCGTGGGCGCGAGGGACTCCAATTGGGAATGCATACGAGGAATGGGGTGGATGTGGGGAAGATGGTAGGAGGTGGGGAAGATGGTTGGAGTGGGGAGAGGATGATGGCAAGGGCAGGTGCATCGTTGAGGGGATGGCAGCACGGCGGTCCTAAGGCAGCGACAGTGTCGTGAAGGTGGATTGGCGGCGAGGCGCGGCAGTGGTGGCAGAACGAAGGCATGCAGCGGCGGCGGCGGCAGTAGTAACAACGACATCCTCGTGGTCGGGGCAAGGAGTGGCGGCGGCAGTAGCAACAACGACATCCTTGTGGTCGGGGCAAGGAGTGGCGGCGGTAGCGGCGACGGCAACGGCGTCGGTGGCAGCGATGGTAGTTGGACTCCTTCCCCGACCTTCTTTGAGTAGCCACTCGAGAGGGACGAGACTCCTTTCTTTTATAAAATGATGGCTAGGGTTTGTGGGGGGGTTCCCTTCCCCTCTTATAGAGCCCAAGATGGGCCGAGAGGGGAAAGGGCCCACTGGAGGCTTGCGAACCTAAACCTAACATGATCATAATAAACAAAGGTTCACCAAAGATGGGGAAATAGAGATAAAAGTGGGCCCGCTAAAACACGCGCAGGCTGATAAAGTTCAATACGAGAAAAGAAAGATAGATCCATGTGCACGAAAGGGCTCCTCTAGCGCCATGATATCATGCCTTGGTTGCGACGGAGGTCGTACGCCACCAAAGAGTAAAAAATTTATTTTTATTGGTAATAACCATGAGAGAAAAGGATATTAGATGTGTAATCAAAAGATTCTATATTTTATGGGTCAAGCTAGAAGGATTGGGATGAGATATCTACCTAGTAGAAAATTAAGGAGTTAAGTTTGATCTATTATCTTCAGAAGAATCTTCTTGTTAGGATGACTCACCACCACCAAAAAAGTACACTCTCTGTGAGATATTTATGATTAATTCACATTTACCTAAATGGCCTCACAACCATTGTGTTACGAAGAGGCACAAGGTAAACGAGAATGGAAAAAGAATGGAAGAATATATTGAAGCCATCAAAAGAAATGAGACATGACAATTAGTTGATTTGCTTTTATCTAATGATGAAATTGGAGTTGATTGGATTTATAAGTTGAAATTTAATCTTGATGGGAGTTATCAAAGGCACAAAGCAAGGTTTTTAGCTAAGGAATATGCTCAATAGTGTGATGTTCCTTATTTTAAGGAATATGCTCAATAGTGTGATGTTCCTTATTTTAAGGAATATGCTCAATAGTGTGACATTTTCTTTAATTGTAAGATATAAAACGATATGTATGTTATTATCTACTAGTGCCTAGGAGTGGAAAATTTATCAATTTGATGTTAAGTCAATTTTTCAAATGGTTAATTAGAGAATATGTGTATTATGAGAAACCTAAAGGTTTTGTCATCAATGTCAAGGAAGACAAGGTTTACAATTTGAAAATGGCATTATATGGTTTGAAGCAAGCATCGAGTGCATGATATGGTAGTCACATTCATATCTTTGTGAAAATATGTTTTAGAGAAGTGAGAATGATCCACCTCTTTCTATCAATAAGAAGGAGAATGATATTCTATCCATTTTTATTTATGTCGATGATATAATTTAGATGGGTTCACCTCAATATCTCATCGATGAGTTTAAATTGTCAATAATGTCAAATTTTGATTCAACAGATTTAGGTGTGCTCCTTTATTTTCTCAATATTTAAGTTTATCAAGGAGATCGTGGTTTTTAATTTCTCAAAAGAAATATGTTTTGGATATTTTCAAGAATTTTAACATGTTGAATTGCCAGACAACTTCTGCACCCTTAACAGAAGTGAAAATTTGTGCAATGGTGATGGAACATCAAAGATAGATGAATTATTTTTCTAAAAGAATAGTTGGAAGTTTAACGTATATAACACATAAATATGAAAAATTATATTTATGCATTATCCTCCATCATATCATCTTAGAGCTACAAAGAGGATAGTTAGATATATTTGTTGAACTATGGATCTCAAAATAAATTATCACAAGGTTCTAGAGTTAAATTTGGTTGGATATTTGGATAGTGATTGGGATGGATCATGTGATGATAGAAAGAGGAATACTAGATTTGTGTTTAATTGAAGTTCAATAGCGTGGACATTGAAGAAATAAGCGACAAGATGTTGTCATCTATAGAAGCAAAAGATATTTCCCCATTATGTGAGACAATATGTTATATGGGGAGAAAAATTATGGAAGAATTGAATGATATACCATCAAACCCAACAGTGATCCAGTGTGACAACAAGTCAACAATATTGATTACAAAGAATCCAATGTTTCATGAAACAGTAAAGCACATAGAATTGTGGTATCATTTGCTAAGAGATCGTGTAATTTCAGGTGTTGTTAAAGTGAAGCTTTGGTAAAAAAAAAGGATCAAATTTTTTATGGATTTAAAGAAAGCTGTGAATCATGCATTGTTTATCAAGTTTTGAGACAATCTTTTTGTAACCATCTATGCACTAAGGGGGAGTGTTGAAGGTTGATGACTCAGTTGCTTGCCACATAACCCTTGACTTGATCCAAATGAATCCCTGAATGGTATTATACCAAATTTTCAATTGGGTTTATCCATGTCATGGTTGTGTATGTGGTCCATTGACTTGAGACACCAAAGAAATCTTGTGCATAGATGATTGTGTTTTGACGATGACTTACGAAGCCTAAGCGACAAGATCTCTAAAATTTCATAGATTGAATATGACATGATGGTGGTGTACGACTCCCGTAGCCACCAAGGCATGACACTATGGCGCCGGAGGAGTCGACACTTGCGCGCGTCCAGCCCCCTTGATAGGCAAAGAAGAAGGATGCCGACTTCCACTACACCAAGTGAGATTTTGGGTTTTAACCCAAGAAATATTTAAAATCTTTAGAAATCCAAAATAGGTTTCAATTCTCAAGAATAAAACTGATTTTGAAATTTCAAAAAAAAAAAACTCCATTACAAATCAGAACTACCACAAAACTTCTGTTTCATTGTAAGATTGATTGCCCTTGAACGTTCTTGACCACAATGATGTTAAGAGAAGAGAGCAGGATCATTCTCCAGCAGGGCAATCTTGTGAGAGAGCTTTTAGGGCTAGGATAGTTCGAGGCGCCATGAGATAAAGAGAGACAAAGTCACTTCTCAATGCTTCCCTTTCTTCCTAGCAAGAGAAAATTTACCATTAGCTTATTTTAGGTAAAATAAATAAAGAAATACAACAAGATGTTTATATAAATACATTTAATTATAACACTAGAATATGTGTGTGTGTGTGATGTGTGTATACAAATTCAAAAATGTAACGTCCATTATATCTATGTGAGTATATGTAGAATATTATGAAATTCATAGCTTCGAATACATACATCCATACATAAATACATATATAAATACATAAATAAATATGTGGGTATGTATTTTCAAAATAGAAATTTTACTTAGAATTTTACCTTTCGCTTTTGGTGATCATTAGAGTTTCACTCCATCTTCTCAACGAATAGTTGACTTTTGTTTAATATCTCAAATAATCTATCATGCTTTCTTTGACTTAGATCTGCCCTCATGGATCAAATATGTCCCCTTGATGGAGCTTTGACGTGTCGTTTTCGTGCGTCGTTAAAACACAAAGACGATGGTCAAACAAAATTTATAAAACCGAACTCACAAAGACAAGATATAATAATCAAGTATTGGGTAAGTATCGGATCGATCCACAGAGAGCAGGGTTGACTTTAATCGTAGAGTTGACTTGGTCAAACTTAGGTTTAAAAGGAGTTTTAAATAAGAGAAAATAAGACGTAAGATATGGAAATGATATAAATCAGGTAAATAAGAAGTTTTAAGAATTGAAATCTCGGATTTGACACAGAAAAGTCAAAAGTCAAAGTCAAAGCATTGACTTTGACCAATAGTAGGTGTTCTGCAAAATCAGAGAACCAAACAGAGTCAGAAGATTACAAAAATTAGATATTTGGAAACTAGAGAAAAAATGGAATTTATTGATATATATTTAGTAATTTTTGAATAATAAATGGATTTATTATGAATTATTGAAGATCAACTATCAGAAAATCCCCGAAATTAACACCTCAGAGGAAATCTTCAAATTGAATGACCAAATGAAATCCAAATCTTGAAATTTTTATGTCAATGGAAAGATAAGAACCAGATGAGTCTAAAAACACCAAAATTATCAATTCTGATTTGTAAATCAGAAGTAATTGACCCCGAAAGTCAATGTTTGACTTCTGATGAAAGATGAACAGTCCTTGGTCAAACGTCAAATTGGAGGGTCAAATGAACTCAGAATTTGATGAATTTGCTATCCACAGAAAGCTATTGAAAAGAGGAATCCAATGAAACCAAAATAAAGTGATTTCGAATTATAATCAAAGAGATATACTATTTTCAAAATCATCGTCTTTTCGGACTAAAATTTGGGGAAAATGAAGAACACTATGAACTAATTTACAAAATTAAACTTCTAAATCTAATAAAAACTCAAATTACCTCCTGATAATCGATCGAATCTCACTACTTACCCGATTGCCGCAAGGATGGGGCTCCAATTCTCGTGGATTGAAGCGAATTTGCTCGGATTCTTCCTCGTGGACGTTCGGAATTCAAGGGGAAAATTCGATGAAATCAAGGAGAAATTTGCGATCAATCCCGCTCCAATTGCTTCGCAATCGAGTCTGAACGCGGGGATCACGATGAACTAGAGATCTTCCTCGAAATTTGCTTAATTCTTTCACGAATTGATCAAAAGTTAAGTTTCAAAGGAGGGAAATACATGCTTTTAAAGGGGGAAATTGGCCTGAAGATCGTGGCCATTGGAGCGGTCGTGGAGGCGGTTTGCAAGGGTCGTGGGAGCGGTTCCTTGGGGCAACGTCGTAGCTCTAGGATTCGCCACGAACTGGCCACGATTTTTGCTTCATTCTAGCCATGATTATCGCCGCAATCAACCACGATCGACCACGATCGGGCGTCGATCGTGCTCCAGATCCTCAATAAGATGCTGATCGATGGTCGTGGAATCGATTCCCCGACGAATGGTGTGCGATCACGGCTCGATCGCGCCGCGATTGAGGCTCGATCAGACCGCGATTGTGGAGTTCTTCCACAACTCGTCGTAGCCGTCCGATGCTCTTCAGGTGAGGGAACGGTCACGATTGCGCGATCTTGTTAAGCTTTGATCGTGAGGCGCGTCCACCATGAGCCGTCCGATCAGTGATTATCGCGATGAAGATCCAGCGCTCTCGAGCCTCCACGTGGCGTCAGGTAAGCCGTCCGATGCTCCCAGATGACGATCCCAGTCGCGATCGCGATCGAACGCACCTGGTGCTTCCACGTGGCAACCGTTGAATGGTCACTTAACTTACATATTGCGCGCGTGCATCATTTGATGATCGCGTGGACTCGGGTCCACGCGATCTCAGCTGTTCTGACTGCATCGAACGCCCGATAAGCCGCCACGTCACCTGCAAAGGGTAAGTATCGTGTGTGACATAGTCCCACATGGAAGAAAAAATAGAAATGCGCTCCTTTAAATTAGGGGGCGGTTTTACGCTTATGCGTTACCGCCCCAAACTACTAACCAGGGCCCACTATTCCCGTGGGCCCTCCACTTCCCAGCCTGCCACGTGGCGCCCCATACGGGCGCCCACGTGGACCGCGTGACTGTGTGGCCTCCTGCCACGTGGCCACGCCCCTGTGCGCCTCCTGCGCCCCGTGCGGGCCACCCGGGCTCTGCCACGTGGCCTTGTGCCGCGTCGCACCCCGAGGTGGTTCCGCGCGCCACGTCAGCCGTTGCCTGGGCCCGCTCGCCACGTCAGCATCCGGGGGCCTGTGGACCAAAATACCCCACTTTTCGCGATTTAAATAAAATAAAAATCATAAAAAATCAATTTAAAAATCAAATAAAAATCAGAAAAAGGCTAAAACTTCAAAAAATCATATTTCAAAATATACAACTCCTTTTTAATCCAAATTTTCTCCATTGGATCACAAATTCTTTTCTTTTTAATATCATGTCATTTAAAATATATTTTGAAAGAAGAAATCAAGATGACTTATAATTTACTTAAATTATTTCTCATTTAAACATTCTAAATCATAAATTCATCCTAAAATCATCCTTCCAAACATCTACTAAAGTCAAAACTCATTCAATAACAGAGATTAACTTCTATTAATTTAAACAAAAGATTAATAATCTATTAAGCATGAAATTATTCCTAATTTATGCATAAATATCAACTTTAGTGAAATGACATGCCAATGGAGAAAATTCCTCAAAAGTATGATAACATGCATCATATTCACATAAAATAAGCATGAATATGAGTTAATTAGGGTAAGAATTCAAGTTATAAATGCATGTTATCAAGCTTGACCATCTGATCTTACAAGCCAAATTGATAATAATGTTGATTCTAATGTCAATGGCCCAAATTCCAAATTGACAGAGAGATAGTATAGATATTCTGCGGCTCTTGTCCACAATCTCCTTCACTACAGCATGGGCATAAGCCTCTAGAGGAACTCTTTGGATATGTCCAGAAAAAGTACAGCAATCTCATTGTTCCCTACTCTTTTGGTTTCATTCCGTATTTATTTTTTTATCAGGCTTCATGTTTATGTGTAACAATATCAACAACCCACCAAAGCTTTTCCTGCTTGCTTGTTAAAAACATGATGCATGGTCACTCCCACTGACTTACCTCTCTACCAACTTTGCTTTACTGACTAATTTTCTTCTTAACTAAGAAATACTCCCTATTGGGCCATTTTCTGGATGTGTAAGCCAATAAATAGACTGTTTGTATTATAGAAAATATAGAAGAATAGACGCTTATTTATCTATTTCCTCTCTTCTCTCTCTCTCTCTCTCTCTCTCTCTAATATTTCCATCCTCTACTTGTGTTCTTGAGTTCCTTGTACCCAATATATTCAAGATCTTATGAGCCCGCTTCATCCTAAAAAACCTATAAGTGGTATAAGATCCAAGTTCAAGAAGTTTTTTGAGATTTTTCTTTGGGATTTCTTTGGCAAAGCCAAAGGCATTTTTTTGGAGATCTTATAAATTTTTCTATTTAAAGTTTATTTATTTTAATAGAAAATAGAGCTATACAAAGTTTCTTCAACTAGATATAACTTCATTTAATGGAGAGAAGTATGAGTTTTGGACTAAGAGGATTGAGACATTTTTAGTTGCTTTGGAATCAAGGGATGTTGTTAATGATTGTTATGTTGCAGATGAGACAAAGATAAATGAGTTAACAGAATTAATGGAAAAGGATGCAAATGTGATATTTGATTTGAGCCAATCAATTACTGATGAAACAAATCCTATAATTTATGATGTCTAACATCCCATAAAGCATGGAATATATTGAAAACAAGAATTCCATGGAAAAGATAAGGTTATGATGATAAAGCTGAGACCTTAAATATAAAAGGTGAAGCTATTCAATATTATTTTTTTAGGGTTTCTACTATGATGAGAAGCTATGGTGAAGATCTATCTATGAGAAATTTTTTAACAAAGATATGAAGGAGTTTTCCACCAAAATGTAATGATATTGTCACTGCCGTTCAAGAGTCAAAATATCTATCGACATACAAAAAAATGAGTTCATGAGATCTTTGATTTCTCATGGAGAAAGTACGAAGAAAGTCCTCAATAGATCATTAGAAGAAGCACTTCAAATTAAAGCTCATGTTAAAAATGGTCAATTATAACAAGAAGGAACGAGTAATTGTACTCCTTTAGTTAGACCACGGGGACGTAGCATTTTTCGTAGATTTGATCAAAGAATATGAGGATATGGAAGTAGTCCAATCAATGGAGGTCATTATGTTCAAGGAAGACAACATTGATGTGGAAGTCAATGTGGACAAGAAAGAAATTTCCAAAAATTTGCAATTATGTGGTCAAAACAATAATTATAAAACAATTCAGGGTTGATATTGTTAGAGATTTGTACATATTAAATCTAATTGTTGGAAAAAGGTGAATGACTAAGGAAACACAACTAGAGTTGACCAAGACAATATTTTCCTTTCAAGCATAAATTCATTAGCTAATAGTAATAATATTTGGTTCTTAGGTTGTGCGTGTAGTAATCACACTACAAAAAATTTTTATCCATAGAGATAACAAATACAAGTCAAGTAAGAATGGTTGGTGACAAGACCAATGAAAATTGAAGGCATTAAGACTCACGATTGAAACAAAATATAGTCAAAATAAGGTACTTAATGATATTTATTATATTCCAGAGTTTACTTATAATTTTTTTAGTTTAGGAAAACTTATGGAATGGAGATATCCACTTAATTTTGATGATGACAAATGCATTATCAGACACTAGAAGAGGAATATTCCTCCAATATCTATTTCAAAGGTTGGTCAAAAAGTGTTTCCCATTAATATTATTGATTTGTTTGAATTTTCTATGATGTCAAAAAAGATTGATGAGTCTATGATTTGGCACCAACAGTATGGTCATCTACCCTTCAACACTATATAGTTATTGCATACAAAGAATATGGTCCAATGATTACCACTTATATCTCTTTAAGAACATGTTTGTGAGAGTTGTATTTTGGGAAAGCAATACAGATTGTCATTTCTAGTAAGTCAAGCTTGAAGAGCACAAGCACCGCTTCAATTGATTAAATGTAGACTTATGTGGACCCATGAAGACACAATCCTTGAATGGTTATGACCATCCAAAGAAATTTGAATAATCTTTGAACTTCCCAATAACTTCCTATCACTCAACATACTTCTCACCATCTTAAAAGTATTTCGACTCTTCCTTTTTGTTATGCCATTTTGTTGAAGAGTTACTCTTATAGTCCAAATGATCAAGGCAAAATGGATAAGAAGAGTAACAAGTGTATTTTTATCTTGGGTGGGGGAGTCGATCTGGTTCCCCATAACATCCATATAAAATAGAGAAACGCACTCGGAGGCTCGGTGACCGAATCCCTGACACTTGAAGCACTTCATGTTGGCTGGGGCCCTAGGTGGGGCTTGATAACA
>CM044102.1:20813123-20864302 GCA_024174645.1 Lemna minuta | reverse complement strand
GTATTGAAATTAAATGACTACAAGTGATTTAACAAATGCAAAGCTTATATATATTCAAATAAAAAAAACTTTAGCCCAATATATAGAATGTATCACCGATTAACTAGATAGAATAAAACCGAAGTAAAAGAAACAATGATTTTAAGTTCAATGGGAATAACAAGCTAGCAGAGGAATTGATGATCTTTAAGAATGACAATCAAATAAATATGAACTCAGCTAACTGAGATAGATGAAACATATTTTACAAGCCGGTGAAATCAGTGCAGCATCCAATTAGACACTATACGAGAAATTAAAATGATTCCAGACAGTTCTAATGTAGTTAATGATAACATGCAATCTTAACATGATAAAACATGATTATTCATGCAATTTAAGGCATAAAACATTACATTTATGTGCATGTTATTATACTTTGAGTGCATTTCTACCATTCTATGCAATTTTATGTTATAATCTCAAAATACACTAAATTAGGGTTAATTGTGATAAATTAAGGATAAATGATTTTATATCCTATCTTTACTTGAGATTATAAGTGATTTTTAAAGTTCAATAATAAGAGAAATTATTTTTATAAACATTCATTTAAATTTCTAAACTTAAAATCTTAAGGAAATGAGTGTATTTTTGAAATATAAATTAAATCTCTTGTTATTTAAATATTGTGAATTTTTAGAATGATAGATAATTAAATTTCAGATCAAATGAAAGAAATTTGGATTAATTTGGAGTTGTATTTTAAAAGATATGATTTTTACAATTTTTAGGGATTTTTCCTGATTTTTATTATTTTAATTTTGATTTAAATAGATTAAAATAAATAAAAAAAGGCAAAAAGCGCGCAGGTCCCATGCGGGTGCGACGTGGCACGCAAGGCCACGTGGCAGAGCCACGCGGACCCGCGCAGCGCCTACGTGGCGCTATACATATATTTATTTATTTACTATAGTATAAAAGGGGTGTTTAGCCTGCCCTATATGGGGAGGGTTATTAACCCTTTACACCGTCGGGTCTTATAAACCCGACAATTTTGCATAATTTTCTCCGTGTGGGACTAATCCACACACTGTCTTACCTATTTCAGGTGACGTGGCGCGAGGAGGAGCGTCGGATCGACGGCGCGCATCGATCTCACGCGTCGATCGCGTGAGCGCCGGTCCACGGATCACAGATCAACCCACGTGCTTAAAGGAGTTATTATAACGGTTTGATCGCAGGCGACGTGGCACACATCGGAGCGTTGGATCATCAGCGCCGCAGAAGATCTCGCGCGTCGATCGCGTGAGCGCGGTCCACGATCAAACAAAACGCACGTGGCGTTTTTAAAAGACTTAAAACGGTCGAGATGCGTCGGCGCGGACCGCATCTCAGCCGTTCGATCACGATCCTAAGGACGACGTTTCGTGCGTTTTATAACGCCTCCACACGTGGCCTCATCTCACGCGTCAGATCGCGATCGGACGGCCGGGATTTATCCGTAACGTTTCACTAAAGAGGTGTTTCATCACGACCGTTGATCGAGCCTTAACGCATCGATCGAACGGCTCTCCTTTTTTGCCCTTATAAATAGACGAGTTCTTCGTCGTTTTTATGTATTCTTGAGAGATTTGATCTAATAGACCTATCTATACGCATCTTCTCTTGAATCTCTCTCTTGTAATCGCTTCTAGACAAGATTCCGCGTCCACGGAGTGTTTATAAGAGAGATTTCGACGATCGTGCGAGGAGAATTTGTCTCTTGAATTCCGATTATCACGTTTGAAATCGCGGAATAAATAACCATCGATCCGGCGATCAATTGGATCGATTCAATCGTTATTTCAAGTTAGAAATCATGTTTTCTCTCTAATCTATCGTGATGTAACTTTAATTTGTAATTTAGGATCTTAATTTAGCTTAATTTAGAGTTTAATTTCTGTTTATGTTCATCGCGATTTCGAAAATTTCTTCCCACTTCCATCTTTGATTTCTCCGTGATTACAAATCCAAATCGAGCGATTTTTGATTTCACGGATAGATCTTTGAGTTATCTTTCTAAAAACACCATTTTCCCTAATTTCTCACCTCAATTCATCGTCCAATTTGACCAAATTCCAAAAGATATCTCTAAAATACCTAAATTCCTTGTGGATTCGACCCGTATTTACCATTATACCCCTCAATTCTCTCTTAATTCCCCAAATTGGTAAGTTCGGACTTATTTTTGACGCGATACCGCGTGAAATCGACGACCTCGCGGTCTCGTCTCGTCAGCTAACAACACACAGAGATTGTAATTTCAATGGGAATGACAAACCAACTGAGGACTTTATGAACTTAAGGATGGTAATCTACTCGTGCAAGTTAGGTTCTAATAACACAGTTGGATGATTATACAAATATATTAAAATGAGGATAATCAGACTCTGTTCATTAGATATCTAAATTACTAGACCCAACCTAGCACCAAAGCGTGATCTAAATTTGCAAACAAAGTATGAACAGGGAGAGGGACAAATGAGATTAAGGAACAAGAATTTTATAGAACTCAATATCTAGTTAGGCTGAACAAGTGAATACGAAGACTGAGCTGAGCAAGTGGACAGATGATTTGAAAAGGAAACCACACTATCAAGCTGCTAATGAATTAACAAAAAGTAGAATGAACGATCGAGTTCATCAAAACAATCAGAAACGCAAAACCAAGAATCGGAAAACCGATATCACCTGAATGTCGTAGAGAGAAAAAGGAAACTTCTACAATGTCAAAACTAGCGCTCTAACATAACTATCTTATTCTAGCTTTGTAGTGATTTATTTAAGGTGTTTAATTGAGCGAATTAGGGTTAAAAATTTGGGGAGTTATTCTAGGATTTGTATCGGGATATCCAATCTAACAATATTGTGTTTTAGGCTTGATATTCAGGTTTTAGGCCAGACTTGGGCAAAGCTGTAGGTGAACTCAAAGGTATTGGCCTTACATTGTTGATTCATCATATAGATAATTAGGATCATCATAGAGATAATTAGGATCATCATATTGATAACATGCTATATTTACATCATAAAACATGATTTTTCATGCATATTAAAGCATAAATGATTTCATTTACATGCATGTTATCATATTTATATGTATTTTTCTATTATTCTCTTTAAAAAGTCATTATAATCTCAAAATACTTTAATTTAGGGTTAATTTTTATAAATTATTTTCATAATTTGATAACCCATATTTTTCTTGAGATTATAACTGTTTTTAAAGATAAAATAATAAGAGAAACAACTTTTATAAATATTCATTTTATTTTCTAAAGATTAAAAATCTTAATAAATGAATGTATTTTTTTGAAATAATAATTTTAACTCTTATTATTTAATTAATTTGACCTTTTTAGAATAATAGATAATTAAATTTTTGGATCAAATGAAAGAAATTTGGATTAATTTGGAGTTATATATTAAAAAGTTATGAATTTTTCTATTTTTTTAGGGATTTTTTTCGGATTTTTTTAAAACAGTTTTTTTCTTATTTTATTTTCGATTTTAAATAATAAAAATAAATAAAAAAATTAAAAAAGGGGGCGCGGGGCCCGCGTGGATGCGACGTGGCACACAGGGCCACGTGGCAGAGCCACGCAGACCCCGCGCAGCGCCTACGTGGCGCAACATATATACGTATATTTATGTACTATATATATAAAATGTTCTTTGTCCTCCCCTATATGGGGAGGGTCATACCCTTATAGATCGTCGGGTATTATAAACCCGACGATCTCCTTTTTATTTCTCCGTGTGGGACTAATCCCCACATTTAACTTACCTTGAAGGTGACGTGGACGCGCGCTGAACGTCGGATCGAAAGCACAATCAATCGACGAGCGTCGATCGCATGGAGCGGGGACACCGGATCAACATCAGATGCATGTGCTTAATTAGAGTTATTATAACGGTTGTGATTGACGCGACGTGGCGGCATCACGCGCGCCGATCGGGTGGACATGCGGCCCACGGATCAAGGATCAAACACGTGCCTATTTTGAAGCGTTATAACGGTCCAGATTGAACCGCGCGGGGATCATCCGGACCGTCAGATCAAGAATCAAGGGAGGCGATTTAAAGCATTTTTTTAAAACGCTTATCTACGGATCGCATCTGGACCGCACGATCGCGATCCAACGAGCGCGATTCAGGCGTTTTATAACGCCTATCAAACGAAGCATCTGAGCCCTTCATCGAGAATCCGACGATCAGGACTTAATGGTAACGGTTCGTGATGAACCGTTTCATCACAGCCGTTCATCACGCGATCGGACGGTTACAAAATGAAGCCCTATAAAAGGGCATGTTCTTCACAATTCTAAGCATCCGAGTTTGAGATTCAATCCAATTGATTGTCAAGACACCTCTCTCTCTCTCGTTTCTCTTGATCTTAGAGTGTTCTTCTTCCATTTCCGCACCCACGGAGCCTTTGAGATTGAGATTTGGTGAGATATCGAGTGAAAAATCGGCGCTTGAAGCTTGTCATCGCGTTCTTGTGTTTTTCGGTGATTAATCGGATTAATCGCGGTGATTTGATCGCAAAACGAGTTTAGTGGAAGCGGTTTTTCATTAGTTCCCTCCCAATTACGTTTAATTTTAGTTTAGATTAGGATTTCACTTTCAATTTCATACAATTTCACTCAAAATCACGATTTCGTCGTTCCGAAAATTCTCTCCACTTCAATTCATGATTTCTCCGCGAAATCAAGTCCGATTTTGACGATTTTTGATTCCGTGGAATCAATTTGAAGTCTTCTTTCTTAAAATATCATTTTCCCCAATTTCTTCCATCGATTTCTCGTCCGATTTGACCAAATTCTAAAAGATCTTCTGAAAATTCCTAAATTCCCTGTGGATTCGACCCATATTTACCATTATACCCTTGAATTCGTGACTAATTCTCAAAATTGGTAAGTTTGGAATTATTTTTGACGCGATACCGCCTGAAATTGACGACCTCGCGGTCTCGTCTCGTCAAATATAGATAAATCAAGGATCATCATCTCGAATCATTCAAGATCATTAAGGCATATAGATAGATTGTACTTGGTGTTGAGAAACTTTTTAGGGGTTAGTAAGACATTCAATGAAGACTACATTAATGTGGAAGACTGATGGACCGAATTGGTGCGGTCATTGAATACACACCCATTCGTGTCAAAAATATTTCCTAACTCACCAATTTTATGAAATTATCACGAATTATGAAGTATAGTGGTGAATAAGGGTCAAATCCACATAGAAATAAGGGATTTTTGAGATATTCTTTGAAATTCAATCAAATCAGACAAGGAATTGAGGTGAGAAATTCAGGATTTTGATAGATTTGGAAAGAAGACTCAAAGACAAATCCACGGAATAAAAAATTACTCAATTTGGATCAAGATGCATGGAGAAATCAAAGAGCAAATTAGGTAAAAAAATTTATCACGAAGAGAGAGAAGTTTGAAATAAAACCTAAATTAATCTAATCTATGATTCTAAATTATAATTTAATGATACATGATGAAAGATTAAGAGGAAACACATAATCTAGCCCGAGATAACGATCGAAATGATCCAATTAATAGCTGGATTCAAGGCTTTTCATTCTGTAATTTTGAAGACAATCATTGGCGTTCAAGAGGTGAATTCTCCCTATTCGATCGATGAAATCTCATTTTCAACCAGTCTGTGGACGCAAAAATGTGTCTAGGAGCGATTGAAAGCAAGAGATTCAAGGATGGTGGAGTCTAAACAGTCCGATTACTTAAAAAGTCCAAGAATGCATTACAATGTCGAAGAACATCTCAATCTATAGCAAATTTGGGCGTAACCGTCGGATGGAGCGGTTAATCTTTGATCAACGGCACGATGAAACCGCAGAGATGCAAATCGCTACGGTCAAGTGGTGGCCTTTGGATCGGAGATGAATTGCCGAGATTTCGCCATGTCGCGCGTGAAGAAGAAACGCATGAAACACCATCCGTCTGATCTTGATCTAACGCTCCAGATGCATTTTTGTCAATTTTAATCTCAGCCGTTATAACTCTTTTGATGAACAGCTGAGATTAAATCATTTCTAAAATGATTTTTTGACGAGTAGAAATTCGCCACATACCCCACGCTTTAAGTGATGATCGACGATTGCAATTTAATCACATGATTACACATTCCACCCATTGCCTCATCATCTGCACACTGAAAATAAGAGAACATAGTCCCACATGTCTTTAAAATAGTATTTTGGTGAGTACATGAGGGGTAAGTGTTAGATCTAATCTCTATTAAGTGGACATAGTTATTTATTATTATGGATTAGCTATAATTTTTAATCCTATTAAGTGATTCAATTATGTTTAATCTAGGGATTACGACATTCACTTATGTGTGTGGAGGTTAATTATGTGTAGAGGCAGTAAATCAGTCATTAGTCATTAATGGGTTGACTAATGATTGATTAGAGGCTTAAGCTTTCCTCATCTCTATAAATAGAAGGCCATAGTCCACTTGGATAACCTGATGCTCATAACCCTCAAGAGAGAATCCCATTTCCTCTAGAGATCAGGAGGTTATATCAGGGATATTCAAGAAGGCTATTCTCTGATTCAGTAATCTACTTTGATGAAGATTAATCCGGTGAATCTAGGTATGCATTTAATTCCGTTTTGTGAATCTGATTATTATGATGAATCATGATGCATATTAAAGTTTCCAACAGTAAGCACTTAAGGAGTTAGCTTAAATCCATAGAGGATGCTCTCTCCTTATTCACACATACTCACGCGTGCACACATGTGCACTTGCACACGCGCACTCGCACATGTGTATGCACGTATACGCTGCCACGTGGTGTGTCTATACGCTGCCATGTGGTAGTACACTTTTTCGTCTGCGCATCACTTGCCACATCAGCACACAATATATATAAATCAAATTAAAATAAGAAAAAATCTGAAAAAATTTAAAAAATTCCTAAAAATTATAAAAATTATAACTTTCAAAATATAACTCCAATTTAATCCAAATTTGTTTCATTGGATCTGAAATTAAATTATCTGTCATAGAAAAATTCAAATTATTCAATTTATTCAAATATTTAGAATAAAGTTTTATTTCAAAAATACACTCATTTATCTTAGATATTAAAACTTATAAAAATAAATGAGTATATAAAAAGTATTTTCTCTTATTAATTAATATTGAAACCCAATTATAATATCAAATTTAGATGGGAATAATCTACTTTAAAAAGGTATTCTAAAAATGCATAATTATCCCTAAAATAATGTATTTTGATATAATAACTTAAAATTGCATGAAATGATATATATGTACCCAAAGTATGATAACATGCATAAAAATAGAATGTTTTATGCCTTAATTTGTATTAATAATCATGTTTTTGCTTTTTAAAATTGCATGTTATTAAAGACATCGAGTACTAGAGTCAATGGTAGAAGTCAAAGACAAAGTCATAAGTCAAAATAATTCTTCAAGGTTAGTCCAAAATATCATAAAGAGAAATAATACATGATCTTAATTTATACAAAGTAATAGATAAGATAATTTCATGAGATTAACCAACATCAAAATCTCCTACAAAACATCAATTTAAATAAAAGTACATACATCAAAATCCCTAACACTAACATATAGTGGCATATAGATAAGAAGCAAAGAGCAAATATCTTCTTCCATCAATGTATTTGCATCAAGAGCTTCAATATCTGCCATAATATGCTTGAAAGCAGTTAAATGGGATTCTAAAGAAGTACCTTCCATCATTCGTAGACCAAATAGTTGTTGCTTGGTGAGATCCTGTCAAGCAATAGTTTTAGCCATACATATCTCCTTCATATCTCCTTGACCATAACTTATGGGCTTCTATCTCCTTTTGAACATCTTGAAGGATATCATTTGAGAGATGAAGTTGTATTTGAGTTAGAACCTTTTGATTTTCTCTATTCTTATGATTCTTAGTCTATCAACTAGGCATCATCGGAGAAAGGGTATATCCTCTAGATCTAGTTGTGTAAGAACTACCATCATCTTCATTTGTCGTAATATGAAGTTTGTCTTCTTATCGAGCTGATGAAGTTCCACGTTTGCCGAAGCCAATAAAGCTTCCATGAAGTGGCTCTAATATCACTTTGTTACAAAAAGCCAAAGATCGGCAAACAGGCTGACAGAAGCGAGCAAAACAAAGAGAAAAGGGTCTCCAAATCAAATGCTCAACAAAATAAACCTCTCAATGAGAGAGTTTTTAGAAAAGGACTAGAGAACAAAACACAAGAAGAGAATGGCAAGAAAAGGGATGATTAAGAAGAAAGAAGAAGAAAAATGATGATAATGATTCGTGTGCCTTATTTGTAACAGACACGATCATCGTCAAAGCCGGAAATGTCCCATCCTTTGCTTTATTGATGGTACTCCATAGGAAATGGTCAGATTTGACGAAGCTTAACAGTACAGGAATGACGAAGAGAAAGAGGATGCGAAAGCAAAGAGGCACAATAAAACACTAACACTCCCCCTGAATATGAGGTATATTCTTTGTAGTGTTTTGTTTCTAAATTGAAGTTAGAAACCAGGAGTTGGCCACATGGTGACCTTACCATCACAATAAAATTTTATAATATTAATAATATTTTTCAATTTTATCACTAAAAAGTATTGATTTTATATTTTCAATATATATATATATGCATATTAGTAATTTCTACCAGCTACATGTCGAACAATTTATAAGTACTCATTTATACTTTTTATATACTCATTTATTTTTCTAAGTTTTAATTTCTAAGAGAAATGAGTGTATTTTTGAAATAAAAATATATTCTCTTGTTATTTAAATAATTTGAATTTTTAAAATGATATATAATTTAATTTATGATTCAACAAAATCAATTTGGATTAATTAGGAGTTATATTTTGAAAGTTATAAATTTTCTAACTTTTAGGGTTTTTTTTGAAATTTTTATAATTTCTTCCTGAATTTTATTTAGATATATTTTGAATTAAAAAGAATAAAAATCAGATTTATATCGTGTGCTAATGTGGCAGCTGACATGGCACTGGTGGGAAAGCGCGTCGCCAAGTGGGAGCATATGAACACGCCACGTGGTGCATGCGTGTGTGTATGCGCGTGTGTGTTAACGTGTTCGCACATGTGCGTGTGAGTGCTTGAGAGTGTAATTAGTGAGATAAAGCACTCTTATTAGAGTTACACAATCTCATTAATCACCTCTTACTTTTATACCCATCAGATTTCCTGAATTTATGCCATGTGGGACTATTTTTCTATTTTTATATGCGCAGGTGATATGGCATCATGTGGAGTGTCCAATCGTGCGATTTGATCACAATTGTCAATTGTCACTTAAGTGACGGCTACGTGACGCACTCTGGTTCATTAGAAAATTGTTTTAAAATGATTTAATCTTAGTCGTTCATCTAAGGATTTATAACGGCTGAGATTAAAACCATGCAAAACTCATCTAAAGTGTTGGATCAAGATCAGAAGGCGAGCATCTTCTGGCGTTACTTCTTTACGTGCGACGTGACAAGATCTCAGTGGTCCATCTCCAATCCAACGGACGCAATTTATGATAACAATTCGCATATATACGTTTCATCAGAGCTGTTGATCAAAGATTAAATGCCAATCTGATGGTTACGCCCAAATCTCCCTGTAAATTGAGATGTTCTTCGACGAAAATGTATTATTGGGTTTTTTGAGTAATGAAACTATCTAGATACTATAATCCTTGAATCTCTTGCTTTTCTTTGCTTCTAAACTCATTTATGTGTCTGAGGAGTGTTTGTATGTGAGATTTCGTTGAGAGAATAGGGAGAAATCGATTCTTGAATGCCAACAATCATCTTCGAATTTGCGGAATGAAAAGCCTTTAATCTAGCAAGCAATTGGATCAATTCGAGGGCTTTCTTAGGTTAGAGATCATTTTTTCGTACTAATCTTCCTATAATATTATATTTCAATTTCGAATCGTAGATTAAGTCCATTTTAATTTTAATTTTGGTGATTCGCTATCTTTCTGTTTAAAATTTTCTATCTGATTTGCTTGTCAATTTCTCCGCGAATCTTGATCCAAATTATGTGATTTTTTATTATGTAGATTCGCCTTCAAGTTATCTTTATACAAATATCAAAATTGCTAATTTCTCACCTCATTTCATTGTCCAATTTAATCGAATTTTAAAAATACATCAAAAATACCTTAATTCTCCATGGATTCGACCCTTATTCACCTCTATACTATCTAATTCTTGATTAATCTTTAAAGTTGGAGAGTTTGGTAATTGTTTTGACGCACGCCCACGTGTTTTCAATGACCTCTCGGATTCGCTTCATGATTGATTGATTAGGGTTTGATAGTTAACCACACCTTAAGTCATTCATGAGTTTCATGTGAAGAAATGATTTTATGTACGCAATAGTTGATGATGTCTAGGTTTCATGAGGGAGTACTCATATACTTCATATCTTCGAGAGCACATGGTGTAGCTAGGCACTCAATAGGCTGGTAACCCAATCATGCTTAATCATATGTACACAGATCTTCATCAATCACTCTAGATGCATTCACATGTTCACATGAGTCCATCGGGTGCAATCAATCTCATTCATTTTAACTCGTCAAATGAATGGTTGAGATCGTATGATTCAAATCAAACAAATCGGCAACAAATCATTATGTATAATTTAAAACTCAATTATAACCTTAAATTTAAAATGAGAATAATCTACCCTAAAATTTCAACTTTTCATGATGTATAATTATCCCTTAACATAATCTATTTTGAGATTATAACTTAAATTACATTGAATGATCAATACACACTCAAAGTATGATAACATCCATAGGAATATAATGGTTTATGCTTTAATTTTTATTAATAATCATGTAATTACAAGTATAAATTACATTTTATTAATAGGTGGGATGATGAATAACGAAAAAAATTCACACGATCATTGAAAACACATAAATTGGTGTCAAAATAAACAAGAAAGTCACCAATTTGAAGGTTTAGTCACGAATTGACTAGTATAATGATGAATAAGGGTTGAATCCACATAGAATTATGATTTTTTTTACATATATTAAAAATCTGATTAAATTGGACAATGAATTGAGGTGAAACATCAGGGAAATTACTATTTTTTGAAAGAAGACTCAAAGACAAATCCATAGAATAAAAAATCACTCAATTTGGATCAGTATTCACAGAGAGATTAAGCAAAATTAAGATATAAAATTTGATTGCGAAGAGAGAGAAATTGACTAAAATTTGTAAAATGAAACTAATCTATGCATCAAAATTAAAATCTAATGTTATACGGAAAAAAACTTAATCTAACCCACAATCACGCTCAAGATGCTCTAATTGATTGCTGAATTAAGGCTTTTCATTTCGCTTTTTGAAAAACAAAAAAAATAAAGTTCAAGCGGAAAATTCTTCCTATTTTCTAGATGAAATCTTGATTTCAAACACTCCTCGGATGCAAAAATGAGTCTAGAAGAGTAAAAATGCAAGGGATTCAAGTATTGAGATGTCCAAATAGTTTTGATTAATTGAGACATGTAAGAATACATTTTCCATCGATGAGAGAGTATAAATAGCCATGGCCGTTAGATTTTAGTGGTTGATCTTCAATCAACGGCTTAGATGAAATGATAGGATGCAAATTATCATCATTAAGTCTTGTCCATTCGATTGAAGATGAAGCGTTGAGATTTCACCACGTCATTAGTGAAGTTAGATTATTGTGTAACGTTTGCCATGCGATCTTCATTGAATGCCTGAGATATCGCCACGCATCCAAGGAGTCCATTAGGTGCATTCAATCCTAGCTTTTATAACTCCTCAAATGAACGGCTAGGATTTTATTCCAGTTTATAACACGAATCATTATCGAATCACAATGCACCACGTACCCCTTCACTTAAGTGATCATCGACGATTGCGATTAAACTTGAAAATGGGACACTCCTTGTTTTTCCACGTTGCCTCTAATAAAATAAAAAGAAAACATACTCCCTCATTGAAAAAATTAAAGTAATGTGACGTGGATATAAGAGATACTGGTTTTTTAAATCACAATCATCCCATTAAGGGTGAAAATTTGGGCAATAACGAGAAGATCTAAGCAATTTTAATCTAATTTCTAGTGTAAAAATTAAGTTACGCCCTGATTGCGTGCCGAATTGATCTAAGAGCGATAAACTTTCATGAATACATGAAGACAAGGCTTTAAAAAACTTCGAAATGAATGATTCGCCCTCACAAAGCTCCATGAGTAGCTAATAAGACCTTTGTTGCCTTGGGCTTCTCTCGATGATGAATCTGACACTTTCTAGAGGGTTTTGCATCCTAGATCTGCCAAACGATCATCCCCCAAGAGGTTCCCCAATGATCGCCTCCATAATTCTATGAAGAAATCCTACTTTTTCTTGAAAAATTCAGAATGAAAAAATTTCATCCCCCGACGCCTCCCTTTGTTTAGGCCTTTAAGAGATCGTGACTCAATCTAGCCGACTGATTGCCCGATCATCAGGCGGATGGCCAAGATTAGGCCACGTCGCCTATTACAAGAGAGAGTGAGAGACAACATTTTTTTATGGGCCTTTGAATGATTTCACCGCACTCCAAGATTGCAACATGTGGAGAGATCTGATTGGGTGTCACAAGTTCAAATTGAGGCGCCTTTTCTCATTGGCGGTAAGCTCACCACATGTCTGATCTTCATTCGACGCCTGTCAGTGCGCCACATCGCTGCCACTAGTGGTCGACCAATCAACATCGAATGCTCCTCATTGAGCCACATCGAAGGAAATAGCCCCGTTTAGCCCCACATCAATAAAAAATTTGGTTTTGGGGTTCTATATATATATATATATATATATATATATATATATATATATATATATATATATATATATTAAGCCTCCCTCTATAACTTGAAATCATTACTCTCTCTCACGTGCAGGCACCCGTGCACACACATGCGCGCACATGGGCCCCCTCTGGGCTCCTACTAGGCCCTATCTAGGCTACACTTAGGCACCCACGCAGGCACCTTGTGTGGCAGACCCAACGGTGCACCGTGCCTCGTGGCCCCTACATGTCCCATTGCCACATGGCGCCCACCACGTGTCATAAAAAAGTAAATAAAATATTTTTCATCTCTAAAAATAAGAAAAATGGCAAGAAACATTTTTAAGAGACTAAAATATTATATATATATATATAAAATAAAATAAAATTGGAAAGAAAATGAAAGGATATGCGTTGTGATTTTTAATCTTTTTGCAACTTCGTGCGTGCATATCTTTTTGTCCGCTGCTCGGAATTGGGAAAAATCTTCACATTATTTTTCTATGTTGAGAGGGCTTCAATTCTATCATCCTTCATCTAAAACATTTTTTTTTAAGAATTAAAATCAGTGCCGAAGGAGGCACCCTGATCCACAATTCTGTCTGCAATTTCCGCACAATGTTTTAGCTTTAAATGTTGTCGTCCTCAGTTATGCACATCAGAAACTCACTAAAAGTGATTAGTCAACATTGGATTCACCTTGAAATTGGTCAAACCCATAAATTTCTGATATTATCACTTAACATGCAGAAAATGAGCAAATAGATGAAGAAATGAGATGAATACTAAAAACAGTGAAATGGATGATAGCATGCATCGAATTCATGAAAATAAAGCATTGGAAACAATGAAACTGTCAATAAATGAATGTGATGATTGCACGTTATGAGTCATCACATATAAAAATCATTTTTTATGTTTGTAAATTTAAATAAATTCAAAATAAATCCATAAAAATTTAGAAAAATTCTAGAAAAATCCCTAAAAATTATAAAAATCATAACTTTCAAAATACAACTCCGTTTTAATCCAAATTTTTTATCAGAAATTAGATAATCTATCATTCTAAAAAAATTAATAACTAACAAGAGAATAAGTTTTTAACTAAAAAGTATACTTATTTTCATTGGAAAATAAAACTAGAAAAATAAATGAGTGTATATAAAAATATTTTATCTTATTATTTTTAATTAAAACTTAATCATAATCTCATATATCAAATGGGAATAATCTACTCTAAAATTTTTAACTTTAATGATGCATGATTATCCCTTAAAATAATGTATTTTGATATTATAACTTTAAATTATACATAATGATAAATATGTACTCAAAATATGATAAAATGACTGGGAATGGAATTTTTTATGCCTTAATTTGCATTAATAATCATGTAATTACAAGTAGAGATTGCATTTTATCAATGGCATAGACCAATGAGTTTACAATTCAATGGCTTACTACCTATGCATGCACAAAATAGAAGAAAAGGAAAAGGATATCTATATTAAAGCACCTAAAATCCCTAGAAATGACAAAAAAAATTGTTGAGCTCAAAGTCATTGCACTTTTAAGTATAAAAAAATTGATATTTTTAGGCTAGAAAACCATAACTTGACAGGGATATTAAAGATGTGTAGCTTCTTAGGTTGGTCCACTTGGATTCTAGGCGAGAAGATATCAATTACAGGGGGATGAGAAAGGGGAATGGTAAAGGCTTTCTAGGAAACTCTGTGAGTTGACCACGAGAGGGAAGAAATTAAATTGATTTAAAGTCATTTTAATAACCCTATAAACCTAATAATTCTAAACTCGAACATAAGAGAGGGAATCTAAAATCTGATTTCTAAGATCAACTAGAAAAAAACTGATTTCTAAGATCTAGACAAATCTTGATGACTAAAAGAGGGGGAAGGAAGAAATTAGGAAGGAGAAAAGGAAGAGAAACATGTTTTGAAGGAGAGATAGAGCCAAAGAGAGAGAGAAAGAGAAATATAGATAGAGAGAGAGAGAGAGAGCAAGGGAAATCAATCAAGAGAATGACCTAGAGAGAGGGTAGATGAGTGAATAAAGGAGAGGTAGAAATTGAGAGAGAAAAAATGAGAGAGAGGACAAAAGGAGAGAGAAAAAATAGAGAAGAGAGGATAGAGGAGAGAGGAGTTTGTGGACCTGACATCTTTAGAAGGAATGTTTTACCTAAATCTTAAGCACTAAGATGTGGGAGTTTGTGGACCTGACATGCATGGAATTTGAGCTGGTTGACATGCAAGGAGACAAAAATAAATCAACGGTCTAGGTTGCTCCAAATTTTAGGCTTGATATCTAACGATCTTGATGGAATTTTCAGCTGAAATTCTATGGGCATAATTTTCATTTCATGCCTTACATCATCACAATGGCTGATTATAAACTTGAGGAAAAAATTTAGGTTTCTAAGCATTTCATTGGTGGTTTTACCATTGGCTAGCCGGAGGAAAGAGAGTAAAGATCGATCATTCATCATATACTTAACATCATTTTTAGTGAGTATCTTCTCTTTTCTATTCATTCCTCATGTTGGATGCAAGCCTCTAAATCTCGGCGAGATGTACAGGCTCTTGAAGGAGTGTCTGATCATAGAGCATCCTTAGAGTGAGTTTTGATTGCGAACTTCTAGATTAGGTTTATTCTTTTTTATCTTTTCAATTTTTTCAATCCTTTTCTTCCCCATCTTCACATTTTCAACAATCATCATTCCACCATCCAATCAAGATATTTTTATCTTCAATAAGAGGCTAGAAGAGTTTGATCGATTCATCTCATCTGCCGTGTAACATCTCCATTTTTATCAATCATTTTTGCTTTTTAAATCTACAAAAATACCAAAAATTAATCTTTCATTTTAATATTTAATCGTCCTCCCTGTGGATTTGACCTAGACTTGCTACTTTTCTCAAAATTAAACATCAAATTTAAAGAGTTGAGTATAATTTTTGAAATGTGAATTTGCGCTTTCAATGACTGCGATTTTAAGAAATCATTTAGGTATGCTAAGGTAATGATCAAATGCTTCATGCTGTTGCTTTTCTATAGCAACTTCAGTGTATGTATATAAAGATCAGATATCAAGAGAAGGAACAAAAAGGACAGAGACGTCTCAGATTACATGTCGGAAGGAGGAATTTTACAAGGAACCGGCATGCGAAGGAGAAGACAATGATTCTGATTTCTGGTCTAATGCATTCTGCATTTTGGTGGAAGTTAAAAGTCAACGTCAGCAGAAGTCAACGGCAGGAATGTGATCTCCATCTTCAGTGCCATGGGTAGGCACACTGATGCAGGACCGACGGGGTGAATCGGTCCGGCGCTAATAACCTCTAAGGGGGAGCTATGGATGGGGTGATTTACGTGTTCTAAATGATGCAATGATGTCTAAATTCTCCACAAGCAGCCAACCTTCCGGCGCGTCGTCACAGCGCTCCCGGGGTACGCCGAGTAGGATGGAGCAGGAGTCCTCCCAGATCCGTCGATGCAAGAGAGAGAGCAGCCTCGGGTCGTCGGGGAAGCTCGATCGTCAACCCGGCGGCCGGATCCACGATCCCAATCCCGTACCCAGACGTCACTCAGCCTAACTAGGTCCGAGGGCGGAGGAGACAAGTGCGGGAAGTACTGAAGGAAATATAGAACTTCAAAGTAAGAGAGAGGGGATGAATGCCTAACCTGCGGGGCGCGAGCCCGGTCGGTCGGGGCGTGGGAGGTCGTCTGGCGCGGCAGCGATGTCGGACGCCGGGGCGAGTCGGCGAGGGAGCGCGGGGGAGCGATCGGCGCGGGCAGGCGAGGGCGAGTCGTGGCGAGCCGGACGGGTCGCAGCGAACACGGGAAGGCGGGAGGCGGCGCCCTGGGCCGGGTCGGGGCGGTCTGGGCCGGTTCCGGCGGTTCGGGGCGGCTGCAGGCGTGCCCGGGGCTGCTCGGGCCGGCTCGGACCGCTTCGGGCCGGTTCAGCGGCTCGGGACCGGCTGGGCGGCCCAGCGGTCTCGGGGTCGGCTCTGGGACCGGCTTGGGCCGGGTCAGGGCATGGGTGCGGTCCGGGCTGGCTCGACTCCGGCTCGGGGCGAGTTGGCTGGCTCGGTCTAGCTCGGGCCGGCCCGGGAGCGGTCCGGGTGAAGCAAGCGGCCCGGACCGGGTCGGGCGAGTGAGGCGGAATGGAGGGACGATTCCCGCTGAGTCGGCTCGGCAGAATCGCTCGCTGATTCTCGCCCGGCTAGGGCTTACTGGCGGACGGCGGGCGGCGCGCGGCGTGGGGAGGCGAGGCGACGATTCCGGCGAGGAGGAGGGCGCGCCAGGCGGCGGGTCGTGGAGGTGATGCAGGGGCGGCGGTCTTCGTGGCAGAATGGGGCGCGGAGGGTTGCGGAGGGGTCGCGGGAAGCGAGCGGGATGGCGGCGGCGTCTGCGGTCGGGCGAGGCGTCGGCAGCAGCAGGTCGTGAAGGCGGCGGCGGCGTATCACGGCGGCGGCGGCGTATCACGGCGGCGGCGGCGTATCACGGCGGCGGCGCGGGCGCGGCGGCGGCGAGGTGCGGCGGCGGCGTTCCTGACCTTGTAGGTCGACGGGGAAGGCGGTTTGGCGCGGCGGCGATGGCGGCGGCCTTGGGCAGCGGTGGTGGCGGCGGCTGGGGTTGGCGGCGGCGGCGGCAGCTGGATGCAGCGGCGGTGGCGGACCTCTGCGGCGGCTACAACAGCGGCTTGGAGCGGCGGCAATGGCGGCGGCGTGGGGAGGATCCGGAGTTGGGGCAAGAGGTGGCGGCGGAGGCGGCGCGCGGCGGCGGCACAACCGAGTGCGGCGGCGCGGCGATCGCGCCGGGCGGTAGGACCTCTTCCCCAACTTTCCTTGAGCAGGCACTCGAGAGGAAGTCTCTTCTTTTCTCAAATGACGGCTAGGGTTTGTGGGGGGGTCCCTTCCCCTCTTATAGAGCCCTTGGCGAGCCAAGAGAGGAAAGGGCCCACTTGAGGCCCACAACCCACACCCATACTCATAGAAATAGAATAAAAGGTTCACAAAAAGGGAAAGGGCCTTAGGCTAGGGTCCCGAAACAAGGGAAACCCACCCGAAGGCCTAAAGAGAGAGAGAGAGACATGCAAAGGCCCGCTTAAACACGTGCGGGCTAAATAAAGTCATAATAAAATAGAAAACAGAAAAGATAGCTCCACGCGCGCGAGCTCGTGGCGAGAAGAGGGTCTCACTTGGTGTAGTGAAACTCGGGATCCTTCGTCTTCGCCTGTCGAGGGGGCTGGACGCGCGTAGGTGTCGGCTCCACCGGCGCCGTAGTGTCATGCCTTGGTGGCGACGTGGGTCGTACGCCACCACACACCTTGCCCGGTCACATTTAAAAGTCATCATCAGCGGTTAGCGAAAAAGGTCACGATAGATATTACTCGCCCTCAACTGACGACAATCCAGGCTGTCTGTGGGTCCGCCCTGCGAACTCGCAAAATGTCAAACTCACCCACAATAAACACATGGGACCCCCATAGAAAGCTGACTTTAATGTCAACGGCACAATCGTTGATGTCTCTCTCTGCTTCTTCAAGACTTCGATCGGCACTTAGAGAAAGAATGGCTCCTCTTTGGTACTTCCTTCTCCACTATCTCATCGTCACTGCAGAAGCTGCCGGCGGAGCTCAACCGGGATGCCCGGACAAGTGCGGTAACATCACCGTTCCTTATCCATTCGGCATCGCGCCTGATTGTTACCGCACAGGCTTCAGGTTAATGTGTGACAGCTCCTACAATCCCCCAAAGCTTTTCCTACCAATCCCGAACAGGATGCTGGTGACGGAGATCAGAGACGCCGAAGTCGTCGTGCAAGCTCCCGTGGCTAGAGACTGCTACAAGCCGCTCAATCTTGGACCGGACGTTTCCTCTATCACCATCGACGTAACGGGCTCGCCTTACACGTTATCCTCAAATAGAAACAAGTTCATCGCTCTCGGCTGCGATACTGCAGCATTGAACTATCTTATCTCGGATGTAATCGACTCCGCTAGCGGCTGCATGGCTATCTGCAAAAAACCTTCCTCCATCACCAACGGCACATGCGACGGCATCGGCTGCTGCCAGACCTCGATTCCTCTGGGGCTCAAGAAAGTCGATGTCTCCGTTGGCGTCTTGAAAAACCATACGGACACTTACAAATTCAGCCCCTGTAGCTTCTCCTTCGTGACGGATCAGGATAGCTTTAAATTTCGATTGACGGATCTCACTGATTTCGTCCACAAAAACACTGTGCCGCTGGTCCTGGACTGGGCCATCGGTGGTATCCCGTGTGAAGTAGCAGCGGATTCGTCGAGCTATGCTTGCGGTTCTAACAGCTACTGCGTCAACGCCACGAACGCACATGGCTACAGCTGCCGCTGCAAGAACGGCTACCAGGGGAATCCCTTTCTCCAGGATGGATGTCAAGGTAAATTTATAATGCTTGATTCATTCCCCTGGTTTTTATTTTGTTTCGCCGATGTTTCCCGCAGATATCGACGAGTGCGGCGATCCAGCCATCAATCCTTGCACGGATATTTGCAAAAATTTACCCGGCGGCTATTCGTGCTCTTGCCCTAGAGGCAAAACCGGAGATGGGTTGAAGTCCGGAACCGGATGTATTCGCTGTTGACCTCAGAAGAACTCGGCTGCCTCCAGAAACACTCCGAGGGAGATAGAGACGAGTTACACTTTGATGGAGAGAACGACGGAAAAACGCAGAGAGAAAACTATTTCATTCGCCTTGTCATTTCCACAAACACTTGTTTCTTTAAATAGGAAATGACGACCAATCAAAAGAGGGAAGAGAAACAAGAAAGAGAAAACGTCTTCTAACTAACTCCTGCTCCACGTGTCACCGCATCCACCGTGGCAGCCGCATCACCGTTATAACCAACCTAATGGATGGTCACGATCTAACCTGCAGAGAAAGCGATAACTACCGTAACAAAAAACAGAGTGACTGCGTCGTTTCTCGCAGGCGGAGAAAACATCTCCTGAGGCGATGCCTTCCCGACGTTGCAGCAGAGGACTGGAGGCAATCCTTCAATCTCCTCCTTGCTCCAGTTCTTCCATGTGAACATCCTTGATGCCCAGACGACCGCGCATATCTAAGAATTTCAATCTTCCAAGTGATTTTGTGAACACATCGGCTAACTGATCCTCTGTCTTCACATGCACAACTTCAATCCGTTTCTCCTCCACACATTGTCAGATATAGTGATATCGGGTGTCGATATGCTTAGTCCGATTATGATGAACAGGGTTTTTACTTAATATGATTGCGGACTGATTATCCACAAGTAGTTTTATAGGCCTTTCTGCTACTCCCTTAAGCTCACTGATAAGCCGATTCAGCCAAACTCCTTGGCATGTAGCTGAGGTAGCAGCGATGTACTCAGCTTCACATGAGGACAAAGCTACCGTTTTTTGTTTTAATGATCCCCAACTAACGATGGAAGAACCCATGAAGAAAACATACCCTGTGGTGCTTCTTCTATCATCAACATCTCCGGCGAAATCACTGTCGCTGTACCCGAAGAGGGTGTCTTGTACTTGGCATTTTAGATAGATTAATCCAAAGTCAATAGTGCCTTTTACATACCTTAGAATTCTATTTGCAGCCGAGAGATGAACTGATGTAGGTGTTTCCATATATCTACTCAGTATGCCAACTGAGTAGAGTAGATCCGGCCTCGTGTGAGTCAAATACCGAAGACTCCCTACAATGCTTCGAAAAACAGTCGGATCAACCGGTGATCCTCCTCCTTTTTTACTGAAATTAGCTCTTGCTTCAAGAGGTGTCTGTGAGGAATTGCAATTCAGCAGTCCCTTTTTCTCAAGGAAATGTCGGGCATAGCCTCCTTGACTTAGGCTGATGTAATCAGGCCTTTGTTTAATTTCTATGCCCAAATAAGTGCTTAGTGAACCAAGATCACTCATCTCAAAGACTTCCTTCATTTGCTTCTTGAAATTTTCAACATCTTCTGCTCTTGATCCAGTGACAATTAAGTCATCTACATACACCCCGACGATTACCTTCACATTGCTTGATTTCTTCAAATATACTGCCTGCTCATATCGACTCTTGATGAAGCCCAATGAGAGAAGACATTTATGTAATTTGAAATACCAAGCTCGGGGTGCCTGCTTAAGGCCATAGAGCGCCTTTCTTAATCTGAGGACCCAATGTTCTTTGCCTGCAACCACAAAACCTTCTGGTTGCTTTACATAAAGCTCCTCCTCAATTTCTCAATTGAGGAAGGCGGATTTGACATCGAGATGATGCAAAGTCCAACCTTCTTGAGCTGCAATGGCAATAAGAATCCTGATGGATTCAAATCGGACCACAGGAGCAAAGACTTCATCAAAGTCAATGCCCTGCCGTTGTGAGTATCCTTTCACAACAAGCCTTTCTTTATGCCTCAGAATCTCTCCCTTAGCTGATTTCTTTAATTTGAAAATCCACTTGAGTCCGATAGGTCTGCACTTGATGGAGGAGCTACCAGCTCCCAAGTTTGACTTCCCGGTCAATAGCCTCCATTTCCTCCTTCATTGCTCGCTCCATGCTTCTTCACAAAGGCTGCCTCACGGTAAGTGGAAGGTTCTTCAAATAATAACATACATTCTTCATCTTCTTCCCGCATTGGAACAGCCTCGGATAGAGTTGAGCAACAGATTTATACCTCGAGGCTCGCATTCTTGAGATTCAAACGAGAAGATGTTTGGTCTTCAACATCATGTTCCATACGCTCTCGCTTCACCACCTTCTTCCGAGGAAATGGGATCTCCCGAATTGATTGAATACTCAATTCTCGGGCAGAAAGGTAAGAGTTGAAGTACTTTCCTTTAGATTTGACCAATCCCAGCTTGGCATTTTCTTCAAATACTACGTCTCGGCTAATATGCAGAGAACCTTTGACTGGGTCAAAACATCGATAGGCTTTAGTGCCAATTTCATAACCAACAAATACCATAGGAGAGCTTCGATCTTCCAGTTTCTTCTGAGGAACTTTAGTGCATTTCACATGCACAATCGAGCCAAAAATCCGTAGGTGCTCGACTGAGGGCTTCCTCCCAATCCAAGCTTCATATGGAGTCAAACCTTTCAAACTTCTAGTTGAAGCTCGATTCAGTAGATAAACGGCAGTATTCACTGCCTCTCCCCATAATTCTCGAGGTAGATTCTTCTCCTTTAGCATGCTTCGAACTAAGGACATAATTGTCCTATTTTTCCTTTCCACAACCCCGTTCTGCTGAGGGGAGTGAGGTGCCGTGAGCTGTCTCTTAATGCCATGTGAGATACAGAATTCATTGAATTCATTGGAAGTGAACTCACCTCCTCTATCAGATCATAGACACAAAATTCTCGTACCTTTTTCAGCCTCAGCCAAAGTTTTGAACCGATGGAATGCTCCCAGAGCATCAGACTTCATTTTCAGCATAGACACCCACATCAACCTAGAGAAGTCATCCACAATTAGAAGGTAATACCTGCTTCCCCCTAATGTGGATGGGGTAATTGGGCCACAGATATCCATGTAGACGAGTTCAAGAGGCTTCACAGCTCGGAAACTTGAAGCTTGAGGAAAAGGGCTTCGATGATGTTTTCCCGCCAAACAACTCTCGACGTACATGATCAGGTGCACTCGATCGTAGGAAGTCCTTGGACTAACTTTCTCTTGGACATTTCCTGCAGGGAGTGGAAATTTATATGCCCAAAACGTGAATGCCAAAGCCAATTCTCGGAATTATCCTCAGTAGTGACCAGGCATTGGTCAACTACCTTAAGCTTCAGCAAGTAAAGTCTACCTTCCGATCTTTGTACCTCAGCAACCAACCGTTCATGATGATCAAAGACAGTCAACTTACCTCCAGCCATTGTCATACAGCAGCCCTCTTCATCCAGTCGGCCAAGACTAAGAATGTTTGCCGCCAAATCGGGGACATATAGCACATTAAGAAGCCGTAGGATGTCCCCATCCTTCTGAGTAATTTCAACAGTACCACGACCTTTGATTTGAATCCGCGAATTATCGCCAAACTTAACAAATCCAGATGAGGATTCATCCAAATCACAAAAGAAATTACGGCGGCCTGACATGTGATTAGTCGCTCCCGTATCAAGATACCAAAGAGATGGATCAGAGAGCGCACCCTCTGAACCATGAAGGAGCAATTCACTTGCTTCTTCAACCACTGCCATCAATAGAGAAGAAGTCGCCGCTGGAGCTGAGGAAGTGGATGCTGCTTCAGCCGAGGTGGACTCGGAAACATATGCTCGATCATCTCGATCCTTCTTATTGCTTCTGCATTCATACGCAAAATGCCCAAATTTCTGACAATTGTAACATTGAATTACCGTTTTGTCAAAGGGCTTTTTGTCTTTGTCTTCATTTTGAGAAGAATTTCGCCCGCGACCTTGCCCGCGGCCTCTGCCTCTGCCGCGACCTTGTCCTCGATGTCGTCCTCTTCCGCGTGACGAAGACTCGTCGTTCGACGATTTTGCTTTGCTTATGGCCTTAGCCAATAAGACTTGTTCCTCCTCACGTGATTCGCGTTCTTTGAGCCGCAGCTCGTGAACGGTAAGAGAACCGATAACCTCATCTAGACTGATCTTGTCCAACTCACCATACTGCTCCAGGGAGAGTGTGAGAGCGTCGAATTTTGAAGGCGTCGCCCTTAGAAATCGACGTACTACTTCTTTCTCTTCCATCGTTTCTCCCAAGTTTCGCAAATCAGCGACGATGTGTGTGAACTTCATCGCAAAGTCCACCACGGAGTCAGTCTTGGACATGGTGAGCATTTCGAAATCTCGTTTTAAACCTTGAATGCGGGATTGAATCACTCTATCCACGCCAAGGTTCCTTTGTCTGAGAATTTCCCAATTCTCTTTTGCCGTCTTCTTCGCATCAAGGATCACTAACTGTTCTTCTGGAACAGCGCTTATGATGGCAGAAAGGGCTAAGCGGTCCTTCTTCTTTGCCACGTTCTCTCCTACAATTGCTTGCCACAAGTCATGCGAGTCCAAATAAACCTCCATAGCCATCGACCAAACTCGGTAGTTGGTCTTTGACAGCTTAAGGGATGGTGCCGATGTTGATAACTCTCCGGCCTCAGTTAGCTTCTTTGCCATGCTTAAATTGTCGAAAAATCGCTTTGCTCTGATACCAATTGTTGACCTCAGAAGAACTCGGCTGCCTCCAGAAACACTCCGAGGGAGATAGAGACGAGTTACACTTTGATGGAGAGAACGACGGAAAAACGCAGAGAGAAAACTATTTCATTCGCCTTGTCATTTCCACAAACACTTGTTTCTTTAAATAGGAAATGACGACCAATCAAAAGAGGGAAGAGAAACAAGAAAGAGAAAACGTCTTCTAACTAACTCCTGCTCCACGTGTCACCGCATCCACCGTGGCAGCCGCATCACCGTTATAACCAACCTAATGGATGGTCACGATCTAACCTGCAGAGAAAGCGATAACTACCGTAACAAAAACAGAGTGACTGCGTCGTTTCTCGCAGGCGGAGAAAACATCTCCTGAGGCGATGCCTTCCCGACGTTGCAGCAGAGGACTGGAGGCAATCCTTCATTCGCTCCAGGAGCACCCCTGTGATACAAATTGTTCTCGGTTAGTACCAGCAGAACATAGGGTTAAATTTTAGGACGACCTTCTTGATTTTGATCTCGATGCAGGCGTCGGCCTGACCTCGGTGTTCGTGATCATCATCGGCAGTTGGTGATACTGGGCACTCAAGAAGAGAAGAATGATCCTGCTTAGAGAGAACTTCTTCAAACAGAACGGAGGGCTCATGCTGCAGCAGCGGATCTCTTCCCACGGAAATGCTGCCGGCGGAGCTGTGATCTTCACCGCCGAGGAGCTGGAGAAAGCCACGGATAACTACAGCGACAGCCGGATTTTGGGCAAGGGAGGCTACGGCACTGTTTACAAAGGGATCCTCGAGGATAAAAGAGAGGTGGCCATAAAGAAGTCCAAGGTCGTGGACGAGACACAAGTAGAGCAGTTCATCAACGAGATCGTCGTTTTGTCCCAAGTCATCCACCGTAACGTCGTCAAGATCCTCGGCTGCTGTTTGGAAACCCCAGTCCCTCTTCTGGTCTACGAATACATTCCCAACGACACTCTTACTCATCATCTTCACGCAGCCGACTATGTTTCTTCTCTCTCCTGGGAGACCCGCCTGCGGATCGCGGCGGAAACCGCCGGCGCTCTGGCCTATCTCCATTCTTCGACGGCCCTGCCTATCGTCCATCGAGACGTGAAGACTGCCAACATTCTTCTGGATGACAATTTCACGGCCAAGGTATCGGATTTCGGAGCGTCCAGGTTAATCCCCTTGGGACAGGGACAAGTCAACACATTAGTAATGGGCACGATGGGCTACCTGGATCCAGAGTACTTCCAGACTGGTCTGCTCACCGAGAGCAGCGACGTGTACAGCTTCGGTGTTGTCCTTGTTGGCGATATCACGAACTTAGGATCGGAATAGGTAGGAGATCCGAAGACACTTCAATTGAAACAGAAAAAACACTCCATCTATTCAAGAGATCAAAAACACACTCAAAGTTCGTAGTATCGCTCATACAAAGACATTTCGTCGAACACTCTTTTTATAAGGAAAAACAAAGAAAACCGTCATAACGGCTTCTGTCCACGTGGCGCCAGCATCTCCGTTATAACTCTTTGGAGCAAACGGCTGCGATTAAGTCTGATGGTTGATAACGCCTCCACCGTGGATAAATGCATGAACGGCCGGATTAAACGCCTTCAAACGCCTTCAAACTCTTCCTTAATCCGAGCTTCGTTCATCATCACGACGCCTAATTTCTCTCGAGATTCTTCAAATTTCATACGTCCTAATGGCTTGGTGAAAGAATCAGCTAGCTGCGACTCTGTCTTGACGTAATCCACTTCCACGTACCCTTTCTCCACACAATTGCGTATAAAATGGAATTTTGTATCGATGTGTTTGCTTCGTCCGTGTTGGCTTGGATTCTTGCTCAAGGAGATAGCCGATACATTATCGACTAATAATTTGAAAGGACTCACCTTCTTGTTTAATAATTCTTCCATAAAGCGGACGATCCATATGCCTTGACAGGAAGCGGCCGATGCTGCTATGTATTCGGCTTCACACGAGGATAATGCGACCACACCTTGCTTTACTGTATTCCAAGTAATAGCAGATTTTCCCATGAAGAAAACTTGTCCGGATGTACTCTTTCGATCATAACTGTCTCCAGCGAAGTCACTATCACTGAAGCCTTGAATTGAATGATTCTTCATGCCTCTTTCATATCTCAGTCCGAAGGATGATGTTCCTTTGATGTATCTTAGAACCCTCTTAGCTGCATTCATATGTTCTGAGCTCGGATTGCTCATGAACCTGCTCAGGTAATTCACACTATAAGTCAAATCGGGTCGAGTGTTTAGTAAATACCTGAGACTTCCTATTAGGCTTCTAAAACGTGATGGATTCACTCCATCTTCTCCTCTCTCTGTTCCCAATTTTAGACGAGCTTCCATAGGAGATTTCACTGAATTGCAATTACTCATATTGAATGAGTGAAGAATAGTTTCGATGTAGGATCTTTGATTAAGCCATATGTAGTCTTCTTCATATCTTATTTCAATTCCTAAATAGGAACTGAGAATGCCCAAATCTGTCATTTCAAACACCCGTTTCATTCCTTCTTTGAATTCCATTATTCTCTGAGATTTTGACCCGGTGATGATCATATCATCCACATATACTCCAATTATAATTCTTTCTTGAACTTCTGCTGTGTAATATACACCATAATCACACTTGCTCCTCACAAAACCCTGTTTAAGTAGGACTTCATTTAGCTTTGAATTCCAAGCTCTAGGAGCTTGTTTTAACCCATACAATGCCTTCTTTAACTTCAGTACGTGATCCTCTTTACCTTTGACTTCAAAGCCCTCAAGTTGCTATGTAAATCTCTTCCTTGATTTCTCCATTCAAGAAAGCGGTTTTAACATCCAAGTGATGTAATTCCCATTTCTCTTGTGCAGCAAATGCAATAAGGATTCTGATAGAATCCATCCTTGCAACAGGAGAATATCTCACTAAAGTCAATTCCCCTCTTTGTGCATATCCCTTCACTACCAATCTGGCTTTATGCCTCAAAAATTCTCCCCCTCACCGTCTTTCTTTACCCGAAACACCCATTTGACACCAATCGGTTTGACCTTTCCCCGTGGTTTGACCACTATCCACGTTTTGTTTTTAAAATAGCTGAGACTCTCTTCTTCCATAGCCTTTTTCCAAACTTCTTGTTTCACACCCGATGAATAAGAAGATGGTTCCTCGGTGAGGAGAAGACTGAATTCACCGCACAGCAAATTAGTGTCATCATAAAATGGATTGTATAGATCTATACCTTAGTGAATCTTCTTCCTCTCGAATTCTCTTCTTGACCGAAGTTTCCTCCACTTGGTTCTATTCACAACCTGTTTGGTCATCTTGTTCTTCTGATGAGGCTCTTTCACCATCTTCCAAACCCTGTGATTTTAAGGACATTTGAAGAACATAGAGACAAACTTTTCCCAATTCTTCCTTCTTCACCGATCTTAAAAATCTTCTTCTCGTCAAAAAAATCACATCTCCGCTGATGTGAATCTTGAAAGTGACAGGATCGAGACATCTCGTAAGCTTTTGAACCTCCTTCATACCCCAAGAACACCGTGCACTTACTCCTCGTCTTCTAATTTGAGAGTCTTCAGTGGTTTTGACAAAGACCACAGATCCGAAAACTCTAAGTGACTTACATTTGGCTTTCTTGTTCCATTTTTTTCATAGGAGTTTTCCCTTTCACACCTTTTTGTAGAGGATCTATTAAGCACATGTACACAAGTGCTAACCGCCTCTCCCCATAATTCTAGAGGGAGTTCTTTCTCTTTAACATACTCCTTACTAGACCCATTATTGTCCTATTCTTTTCTCTCAACCACCCCATTTTGTTGCGGGGTATAAGGGGCAAAGTGAGTTGCTTTTTTTAATTCCACTCTGTCACATAGCTCTTTGAACTCATCGAGGTGAACTCTCCTCCTCTATCACTTCTAATGCACTTTATCTTTTCTCCTTTCTCGGCCTCTCGCCATTGACTTAAACCCGAGAAAGTGTTCTAAAGCCTCGACTTCTCTTTAAGTAGGGCTACCCACATGCATCTCGAGTAATCATCCACAATAAATAGAAAAATATCTCTTTCCTCCTATTGTTTGTGGGCTAATAGGACCGCAGATATCCATATGAAGTAATTCAAGAACACTCAAAGCTCGTGTGATGAAGGAAAAACGGAGATCTTGAGTGTTTACTCGATATGCAATGAGCACGTACTTCATTTGGGTTCCGAACCGAGGTAAACCTTTCACTAAATTTCCTCTGATCATCTCTTGAAGAGTATAGAAACTCTGATGGCAAAATCTCTTATGCCATAGCCACACTTCGCCTTCTTCTTCTTTGATCAAATTGCACTTCTCCCTGATGTCGATCTTCATCTTGTACATATTTCCTGAGGTCTTCTTTGTTTTTGTGAGTAATCTGCCAACCCTGTCATAGATGGTTAGGAAGCCATTGCTTAAGGATGTTTTGCATCCTTGATCATCCAACTTTCCGAGGCTCAGGATATTGGTCTTTAAATCAGGTAAGTAAAGAACATTTTGAATTAATAAAATTTCACCATTCTTGAGGGTAACTGATATGTCACCCTTCCCTTCGTATGGTATTGTAGATCCATCACCGAACCTTACCTTGCCTTTTCATATTTTCATTGATATTATGAAAGAATTCTTTCTTACCCGTCATATGATCGCTTGCTCCTCGTATCAAGATACCACATATGATCGTTATGTGGATCTTTCATACTTTGTAGAAGAAGTTCTCCACATTCATCCGATATGACCATCATCGTAGCGGATTCCTCTTCGCTTTCCCCGCAATGTTGGCTTTCTTCTTTTCCTTCTTCTGATGTCTGAATAGCATTCATCCGCAAAGTGTCCCATCTTTTGGCAGTTGTAACACTTTACCTTTGATTTATCAAAGGGCTTTCTCTCATCTTCTTCTTTATCACTCTTGGAGAATCTGCCTCGTCCGCAGCCTCTACCTCTCCCTCTGCTATTTCCTCTTCCTCTTCCTCTTGAGGAAGACCCTCGATCGGTCTTCTTGGACTGATTAAAAGCCCGAGCGAGTAGGACTTGCTCTTCTTCCCTTGAATCTCTCTCTTGGAGTCTCTGTTCATGTACTCTCAAAGAACCGATCACCTCATCAACACTTAGTCCTCTCATATTCCCGAATTGTTCAAGAGAGAAAGTTAGAGAGTCATACTTCACCGGCATTGATCGGAGGAGTTTTGCCACGCTTTCTTTCTCCTCTAATCGCTCTCCCAAGTCTCTCACTCGAGATAATCTTGGTGAAGCGAGACGAGAATTCACTCACCTTCTCATCTTTCTTCATCGCAAGATTTTTCAAATTTCGCGCCGCAATGACTGGATCTTTGGACTGAACAACATGATCTACTCCCACGTGAGTATTTTTTTATTGTTTCCCCAATTCTCCTTTGCGGACTTCTTTGACATCCAACCGAAAGGATACAGATTCGGAGACAGTAATTTAGGATGGCCGAGAGAGCTTGCTCGATCCTTTTTCGGTTAGTCTCTGTTCCGTAATGGAATCCCATAATCCGTGCGCTTCCAGGTAAACTTCCATCCTCATCGCCCATAAGCGATAGTTGGTGGATGTCAGTGCAAAGATTGAAGATGTCACTGCTTCAATTCTTGGCACTAGTTCTTGAATAGTGGCGTTTGCATCACTTCCGGACGAACTTCCTTTCTTCGGCATTCTTACCTAAGGCTCTGATACCAAATGTTGGCGATATCACGAACTTAGGATCGGAATAGGTAGGAGATCCGAAGACACTTCAATTGAAACAGAAAAAACACTCCATCTATTCAAGAGATCAAAAACACACTCAAAGTTCGTAGTATCGCTCATACAAAGACATTTCGTCGAACACTCTTTTTATAAGGAAAAACAAAGAAAACCGTCATAACGGCTTCTGTCCACGTGGCGCCAGCATCTCCGTTATAACTCTTTGGAGCAAACGGCTGCGATTAAGTCTGATGGTTGATAACGCCTCCACCGTGGATAAATGCATGAACGGCCGGATTAAACGCCTTCAAACGCCTTCAGTCCTCGCGGAGCTCCTAACGGGACAGAAGCCGCTATCTCAGTCGAGGCCCAAAGAAGAGCAGAACCTGGCTATCTACTTCATCCGCGCCATGAGCAATAATCAGCAGCGCAGCATCCTCGAGCCTCGCATACGTCACGAGGGAAGCGCTGAGCAGCTCGAAACAGTCGCCAGACTGGCCTTGCAGTGCCTCAACTTAAGAGGCGCAGATCGGCCGACCATGAAGGACGTTGCGGCAGACCTGCAGCGACTGCGGGTGCCTACGGCGCACCCATGGCTAAACGGATCACCAAGGACGTCAGCGGGAGCTTCCGGGAGTGCAACCACGACGGCGGCGTGTTCCGAGGAAGAGAGCTTGCTACGTTGATAATAATGCTGATTCTAATGTCAATGGCCAAAATTCCTAATTGACAGAGAAATAGTATGGCTATGCTGCGGCTCTTGTCCACAATCTCCACTACAGCGAGGGCATAAGCCTCTAGAGGAGCTCTCTGGAGATGCCCAGAAAAAGTACAGCAATATCATTGTTCCCTACTCTTTTGGTTTCATTCCGGATTGTTTTTTATCAGGCTTCATGTTTATGTGAAATAATACCAACAACCCACCAAAGCTTTTCATGCTTGCTTGTTGAAAAACATGATGCATGGTCACTTCCACTGACTTACCTCTCTACCAACGTTGCTTTACCGACTAATTTTCTTCTTAACTAAGAAATACTCCCTATTGGGGCATTTTTTGGATGTGTAAGCCAATAAATCGACGGATTGTAATATAGAAAATATAGAAGAATAGAATTTTCTATGATGTCAAACAAGATTGATGAGTCTGTGATTTGGCACCAATAGTATGGTCATCTACCCTTAAACACTATGAAGTTATTGCATACAAAGAATATGGTCCAATGATTACCACTTATATATCTTTAAGAGCATGTTTGTGAGAGTTGTATTTTGGGAAAGCAACATAGATTGTCATTTCTAGTAAGTCAAGCTTGAAGAGCACAAGCACATAGATTGTATTCATGTGGACACATGAAGATACAATCCTTGAATGGTTATGAGCATCCAAAGATATTTGAATAATCTTTGAACTTCCCAATAACTTCCTATCATTCAACATACTTCTCACCATGTTAAAAACATTTTGACTCTTCCTTTTTTTGTTATGCCATTTTGTTGAAGAGTTACTCATATAGTCAAAATGATCAAGGAAAAATGGATAAGAAGAGTAACAAATGTATTTTTATTGGTCATAACCATGAGAGAAAAGGATATTAGATGTGTAATCGAAAGATGCTACAAGGATTGGGATGAGACATCTACCTAGGAGAAAATTAATGAGTTAAGTTTGATCTCTTATCTTCAAAAGAATCTTCTTTTTAGTATGACTCACCATCACCAAAAAAGTACACTCCTTATGAGATATTTATGATTAATGCACATTTACCTAAATGGCCTCACAACCATTGAGTTAAAAAGAGGCACCAGGTAAATGAGAATGGAAAATATAATGGAAGAATAAATTGAAGCCATAAAAAAGAAATGAGACATGGAAAATTAGTTGATTTTGCACATATCTAATGATGAAATTGGAGTTGATTGAATTTATAATTTGAAATTTAATCTTGATGGGATTTCTCAAAAGCACAAAGCAAGGTTTGTAGCTAAGGAATATGCTCAATATTATGATGTTCCTTAGTTTTGAGACGTTTTCTCCAATTGTAAGATACTAAAACAGTATGTATGTTATCTACTAGTGCCTAGATGGAATGAAAAGTTTATCAATTTGATGGTAAGTCAATTTTTCAAATGGTTAATTAGAGAAGATGTGTATAATTAGAAACCTAAAGGCTTTGTCATCAAAGGCAAGGAAGACAAGGTTTACAAATTTGAAAATTGAATTATATGGTTTGAAGCAAGCACCGAGCGCATGCTATGGTAGTCACATTCATATCATTGTGAAAATATGTTTCAAAGAAGTGAGAATGATCCACCTCTTTATATCGAGAAGAAGGATAATGATATTCTATCCATTTGTATTTATGTCAATGAAATAATTTTGTTGGGCTCACCTCAATATCTCATCGATGAGTTTAAATTGTCAATAATGTCAAATTTTGATTCGATAAATTTAGGTGTGCTAGTTTATTTTCTCAATATTCAAAGTTTATCAAGGTGATCATGGTTTTTAATTTCTCAAAAGAAATATGTTTTGGATATTTTCAAGAATTTTAACATGTAACATTTTGAATTAATATGACCTTTCTTCTTGCAATAATTTCAGGTTTTGTCAAGATGAGGGGGCTTGGATTGACCTCTTGAAGTATTTTTCTTTTTCTCCAAATCACGTGCTCGAAAAAAAAGACCTTTAGCTTGAGATGATGTAGCCATCTCCAAGAACTTGATCATGATTTCTTTGCTTGAGAGAACTTCATAAATGGTCTAAAGGGATAAACCTTTAGACCCACAAAATAGAATACCCTGAAAACCTGAAAACCAGAAAAGGATAGTGGCACAGACACAAGAAGCAAAGAGCAAAGATCTTCTTCCATTAATGTATTTGCATCAAGAGCTTCAAGTTCTGCCATAATATTCTTGAAAGCGGTTAAATGGGATTCCAAAGAAGTTCCCTCCATCATTCGTATACCAAATAGTTGTTGCTTGGTGAGATCCTGTCAAGCAACGGTTTTAGCCATACAGATCTCCCTCAAGCCTTGAGCATGACTTATGGGCTTTTGTCTCCTTTTGAACATCTCAAAGGATGTCATTTGAGAGATGAAATTGTATTTGTGTTAGAGACTTTCAAATTGCTTTATTCTTATGATTCTTAGTCTGTCAACTAGGCATCATCGGAGAAAAGGGCATCCTCTAGATCTAGTTGTGTAAGAACTACCATCCTCTTGACTGGTCGTAACATGAAGTTTGTCTTCTTATCGAGCTGATGAAGTTCCACCTTTGTCAAAGCCATTGAAACCTTCCATGAAGTGGCTCTAATACCACTTTGTTGTAAAAAGCCAAAGAGTGGCGGAGAGGTCTGACAGAAGTGAGCGAAACAAAGACAAAGGGGTCTCCAAATAAAATGCTGAACAAACATAAAACCTCTCAATAAGAGAGTTTTCAGAAAAGGACTAGAGAACAAAACACAAGAAGAGAATGTAAGAAAAGGAAGGAGGATTAAGAAGAAAGAAGAAGAAAAATGATGATAACAATTCATAGGCCTTTTGCTTTATTTGCAACTGACACAATCATTAACAAAGCTGGAATATCCCATCTTTGCCTTAATGATGGTACTCCGCAGGAAATGGTCAGATTTGACCAAGCTTAACAAAACAAGAATGACAAAGAGAAAGAGGATGCGAAAGCAAAGAGGCACAATAAAACACCAATACTCCCCCTGAACATGAGGTTTATTCATTGTAGTGTTTTGTTTCTAAATTGAAGTTAGAAATCACAAGTTGGCCACATGGTGACCTTACCATCACAATAAAATTGTATTAGTCTAATAATATTTTTCAATTTTATCAGTAAAAGGTATTGATTTTGTATTTTCAATATATATATGCATATTAATAATTTCTACCAGCTACATGCCGAACAATTTATAAGTATTAGCATTTCATAATGAGTTATTATAATAAGTTAAAATTATAAAAATAAATTTAAAGCAATTTATTTTTGGTATGAAAATATTGGACGTTAAAAATATTGATTCGTTGTACAATATTTAAAAGAAAAATGAGATATTTATTCAGCATTTATGTAAGATTGAAATATTTTATACATGAAAATTTATGAGTTTTCAATTTTCCATAATTAAAGAAGTCAACAACGCAGGCCAGGCCACCTACCATCTCACATATTTATATTTATAATATAAATATCTTTATTTATAATCACTATACACTTAATCTATAAATATATATTCAGGTACCCCAAATATTTGCTATTATTAGACAATCTGCTTTTATGTACCTCCCGTTACTTCGGGGGTATAGTACCTTATACTGAGTAAGCTCTCCTCCTCGGAAAATGCCTCAGTCGTCGACGCTCTGGACGCTGCCGCTGAAGTCCTCGGAGATCCGAGTAGCCATGGGTACGCCGTAGGCACCCGCAGTCGCTCCAGCTCCGCCGCCACCTCCTTCATGGTCGGCCTATCCGCGCCTCTTAAGCTAAGGCACTGCTCTGTCAACCTCGCCACTGCTTCCAGCTGCTCAGCGCTTCCCTCCTGACGTATGCGAGGCTCGAGAATACTGCGCAGCCGGTTTCTGCTCACCGCCCGGAGGAAATAAATGGCCAGGTTCTGCTCTTCTTTGGGCCTCGACGGAGATAGCGGCTCCTGTCCTGTAAGGAGCTCCGCGAGAACAACGCCGAAGCTGTACACGTCGCTGCTCTCGGTGAGTAGACCAGTCTGGAAGTATTCTGGATCCAGGTATCCCATCGTGCCCATGACTAAGGTGTTGATTTGGCCCTTCCCCAAAGGGATCAGCCTTGACGCTCCGAAATCCGACACCTTGGCAGTGAATTCGTTGTCTAGTAGAATGTTGGCAGACTTCACGTCTCGGTGGACGATAGGCAGGACCGTCGAAGAATGGAGATAGGCCAGAGCGCCGGCGGTCTCCCCCGCGATCCGCAGGCGGGTCTTCCAGGAAAGAGAGGAGGAAAGAAAGTCGGCGTGAAGATGATGGGTGAGAGTGTTGTTGGGAATGTACTCGTAGACCAGAAGAGGAACTTCGGTTTCCAAGCAGCAGCCGAGGATCTTGACGACGTTGCGGTGGATGACCTGGGACAAAACGACTATCTCATTAATGAACTGCTCAACCTGGGTCTCGTCCACAATCTTTGACTTTTTAATGGCGACGACTCTTCGATCCTCAAGGATCCCTTTGTAAACAGTACCATAACCTCCTTTGCCCAGAATCCGGCCCTCACTGTAGTTATCGGTGGCTTTCTTCAGCTCTTCGGCGGTGAAGATCATAGCTCCTCCGCCGGCACTTCCGTGGGAAGAGATCCGCTGCTGTAACATCAGCCCTCCGTTTTGTTTGAAGAAATTTTCTCTGAGCAGGAGCATTCTTCTCTTCCTGAGTGCCCAGTATCCCCAAGTGCTGATGACGATCAGGAACATCGAGCTCAGCCCGATGCCTAATGCATCGACAAGGTCCAGATAAACACCATAAGTCAAAAATCATTTCCGAAAAGAGCACAGTATCTATTTTCGACGTGTGAATACCCACCGAGAACAATCTGGATCAGCGGCACCTTCCTGGAGGCGTAACATCCGATCCCTGACTTCTTCCCGTCGCCGCTTTTGCCTTTCGGACAAGAACAAGCAAACCCACCAGGGACATTTCTGCAAATATGCGAGCAAGGATTGGAGTAGGGATCCGCGCATTCGTCGATGTCTGCAAAAAAATTATTCAAGTACCCAGACCAAGAGAGCATCTATCGCTCATCTCTTCCTGAGGCAAATGATTTACCTTTGCATCCATCGGAGAGATAAGGGTTTCCAAGGTAGCCACTGTTGCAGCGGCAATTATAGCCTTGACCGTTCGTAGAATTAACGCAATAGCTATTGGGACCGCAGGCGTAGTCCAACGACTCCTTCGCCGCTTCGCAAGGTTTGCTTCCAATGGCGAAATCGAGGACTACCGGAACCGATGTCCTCTGCGCGAAGGCGAACAGATCGTCCACTTGGAAGTTAAAACTGTCCTGTTCTATTAGAAAGGCAAAAGTACAGGGGCTGAATTTGAAGGTGGTGGTGTAGTTGTTTACAGAACCGGCTGAAGCGGCAAACTGCTGGAGGCCTCTGTATATGGGAACCTGGCAGCAACCGATGCCTTCGCAGGTCCCGTTGGTGATGACAGACGAGTTCGCACATAAGGAGAAGCACCCACCGTTGAAGCCGGCCAGATCTCCCTGTGAATTCAAACCCAAGCTATCACAACCAAGAACCGTGAATTTGTTCCGCCTATAAGACAGATGAAACGGCGTTCGCGTAACGTCGATAGTGGTACGCCAGTTGTCTGGCCCGAGATTGCGAGGTGCGTAGCACTTTCGAGCGATGGGAAATTGCACCACTAACTCCGCTTCCCTGATATCCGTAACCAATATCTCGCTTGAAAACAGGAAAAGCTTTGGGGGACTGTAGGAGCTGACGCACGACAACCTGAAGCCAGTCCGGGAACAGTCAGGCGCGATGCCGAACGGATATGGAATGGTGATGTTGCCGCACTTATCCGGGCATCCCGGTTGAGCTCCGCCTCCGGCTTCTGCCCACGCCGAAAGGAGGAGAGTGTGCAGAAGAAAGAACCACAAAAGAGCCATCTCTCTCTCTCTCTCTCTCTCTCTCTCTCTCTCTCTCTCTCTCTCTCTCTCTCTCTCTCTCTCTCTCTCTCTCTCTCTCTGTCTCTCTCTCTCTCTCTCTCTCTCTCTCTCTCTGTCTCTCTCTCTCTCTCTCTCTCTCTCCCTCTCTCTCTCTCTCTCTCTCTCTCTCTCTCTCTCTTTCTCTCCTCCTCCTCCTCCTCCTCCTCCTCCTCTTCTCCCCCCCCCTTCCCCCCCCCCCTCCACTGCTTATGCCCTAAGGATTGGACAACTTGAAAAAATGTGAAAACTGGAGAAATAGGGAGCGGTCCTATCGGGGGGAGACTCTGAGAGAGAGAGAGAGATAGGTCAGAGAAAATTTCGCCGCGCACATCAGACTGAGTTCATAGACTTGCACGTCGCGTTGCATCCTTGTCTAAAAATGACTGACAAGATCCGACGCCAGGCTCTATCAGGCCGAGTCTGTCGACTTTCCGTCTCTATCTGTGTGAGCAATAGAAGTGTCATCAAGGACACTCTTCGCAGGAAGCACGTATAAAAAGTCAACGCTACGATCCATTTGTATGAGATTATATCCGAAAAGAACCCTTGAGTCTATTCATTGTTTATATTATGGATGAGAGAAAGGTATCCCTACGCTCTAGCTGACGTTTTATTGTTAAGTTTTAAATCAACGATAATTCTGCTATTGCATAAGGGATAATGACTCGTCATTAACAGAGGCCCCATTTCATCGTCAAAACCTTTGGGCTAACATTGAAGAGTTGCTTTCCCTATCGTTGACTTTTTATTCAATAATGCCTGGCTGATCAGAAAATAACGTTTCTCTTATAATAGTAAGTAAAACCTTTATATACTTATGTATAAGGGGAGTTTGGCCTTCACTATCATCGGGAAGCTCCTATCTTACCTCCTTCGTGCACGTTTGGGTTACCCTTTTGCGCCCTCTTGCTACAATTGCCCCTACCTAGTGTCACGCTCCTTGCATATATTTCCTCCACAGATTCTCTCTCTCTCTCTCTCTCTCTCTCTCTCTCTCTCTCTCTCTCTCTCTCTCTCTCTCTCTCTCTCTCTCAGCCATGTTTGGGATTGAGTGAACAAAGATCAAGTGGAGAAGAATGTAATGACATAAGGTTAATGAGAGGGAGTTCTTTAAATAAATTAATAAATAAAATTTAAGAACTTTGACCAAATAAGGGTACATGAACAAGTTCATATAAGTCAAAATATAGTTTTAGGCACACAAACACTAGAAAGGCTAAAATCCATGAGTTGGATGATTTGATTTCTTGTTCCAAGAGCTTTCCAATGCCTTCCAACAAAGTCTCCATCGGACATTATTTTGGCCTCCATCTAGCATTTGTTGGTTTATGTGCATCTTTTATGTGGACAATTTGCCTCGGGATCCATGTGCCAACACATCACCTCAAGATCTATGGCCCCTCACACACCTCACGATCCATCTTTTAGGGAGTGATGCGCGGAGCTCTAGAAGTCAGGTTATAGGAGACGGGACGAGTGGTGGCGTACCGATGGACGTCAACAAAGTGAGGTCACTAACCAAAAGCATGAGTTAGTCAGATCAAAAGCTCATGTTAAAACTTTAATCTGACTAAGTAATTTCTACTAGGGGATTAACAAGGCAAGGAGTAACTCTGGGGGACTATCATCTCCTAGGACCAGCATAGGGGGTTTACATACCTTGTCTAGTATAAAAATATATGGTGTATGAGCTACGAGAGGATTTGAGTGGATAATCAATGAATTCATAAAGAATTAGAAAACTATAAATATTCAAAAGAAACTAATTCCTCCCCCCTAGTAAATTCTTCATTCAATTAGGGAATTTCATGGCCTAGCCACATAAGCCAAAACAAAGTTTGCCAGAGATTATTTTGATGGAAACAATATCAATACCCTTAACTTTGCAAGAGTTATTTCCCATCAAAAGGACATTGACAGTAGATGAAATAAGCAAAGTAAATGCCTCTTGATTGAAATATATGTGAAACTACAAGCAAAATCCAAAACCCATTCTCCTTATGCATTTGACGCACATTTTGCCACGACAAGAATTTCATCAAAATCAAGAGATGGGGTTATATTTGTGGCAAGTTGATCAAACTAGGAAGGTTGATTTGTTCTAGAGGTTTCCCTCTTCAGATTTTTTTAAAGATTGTAACATTTTGAATTAATATGAACTTTCTTCTTTCAAGAATTGCAGGTTTTGTCAAGATGAGGGGACTTGGATTGACCTCTTAAAGTATTTTTCTTTTTCTCCAAATCATGTGCTCGAACAAAAAGCCCTTTAGCTTGAGATGATGTACCCATCTCCAAGAACTTGTTCATGCGTTCTTTGCTTGAGAGGGCTTCATAAATGGTCTAAAGGGATAAACCTTTAGACCCATAAAATAGAATACCCCAAAACTTGAAAACTTGAAAAGGATAGTGAAGTTCTCGATATGGTGGTGAAACTAACTAAAGAAGGGGGGGTGAATTAGTTTGTCATAAATCTATGTATTTTCTAAATTTCCTTTTAGGTGATTTGTGATTTATCGCTCTCAGCTTTGCCTCACCGTGCACAAGTAATTTTATACTAGTTGGGGGACCTAATGTCTCTTAATCCAGTCCCGAGTACTATTGCCTCGGAGCCTCCGATCTCACCAAAAAAGGAAACCTAATCCTCTCACCCCATAGATGGGTGAAGGAGAATGTTTAGACAAATTAAGGATTCACCCCCCAACGGCGACCACAACTCTCACTTTACCTTATCTTGCAGTACTACCCTCCTTGTCTTGAACTCCTTAGTTGTCGAACGCCCCTTCTCCCCCTAGTTGACCTCCTCTTGAGATCGCGCGTCCTTGCGACTCGCATCACGACTCTTCCGATTGTGCCACCGATCTCAGGAAAACTGAGATTGCGCCCTTCTATACCTCTTGGTCTTCTTGCTTCAGAGACTCTTCTCCTTCTCGTCTCAGCTAATGAGACTCGCCCAATTCTTCCAAGTGTATGTGTGTGTAATTCGGATTAACATAGTATAACTAGAAGATTCTAACTAAACAATGTATGGTGAGACAAGATAATTAAAAGAATAACGAGGAGAAAGCTTATTCTACAAAGTAGTTGTCGACTAACCCCCTTTAGGTAATCCTTGAAGCGATATGTTAGCTAGGATAGGGTTGACTTTGACCTCTAAAAGTTGACTTTGACTTCTAAGGTTGACTTTGACTTTTTAGGGTTGACTTTGACGTATAAGGCTGACTTTGACTTTTAAGGTTGACGTTGACTTCTAAGGTTGACTTGGACCTCAAAAGGTAGACTATTGACTTTTGACCTCTAAAGGTTGATTGTTGACTTTCTAACATATACTGTTGATCTCCCTTAAGGATTGACTTTGCCTTCTAATATTGACTATTGACCTTCTCATTTTGACTATTGACTGTTGACTTTTGACCTTTTGTTAGACATAGTTGACCTCACTCAAGGATTAACTTTGACTTTTTATGTGACTGTTGACTGATAATCTTCTAACATACAGGTTGACTTCTGACTATTGACAGATATCAACAATAACCCCCAATCTCAAAACCTGGGCAATGTATCTTAATGTAGTGGGATATATGAGTGAAATGAACTGCAATGACTTTTCCAATATGATGAATGACTGTATCAATATCTAATCCTAGTAGATCGCAAAACTCCTTAATCAATAAACCACAAATGATGCTTGACCCACAAATGACACTCATAAACACGTAAACACATAGACACGCGTCCGCCACGTGGCCCGCGCACAAGCCGCCATGTGGTGACACGTAATCCACTATGTTGTGTTAGTTGTCACATCAGCTTGCAATTTTAAATGATTTTTTTATTCTTTTTAATTCCAAATAAATTCATTTAAATTCATTAAAATCAGAAAAATTCTATAAAAAATCCCTAAAAATTATAAAATTCATAACTTTCAAAATACAACTCCAAATTAATCCAAATGTATTGTATTAAATCATCAATTAAATAATCCATTCTTTTAAAAATTCAGTTTTGATAAATAACAAGAAAATAAATTTCTATTTCAAAAATAAACTCATTTATCTTAAAAAAAAGAAAACTTAGAAAAATAAATGAGTTTAAAAAATATTTTCTCTTATTAATTAACATTAGAACCTAATTATAATCTCAAAGATAAAGTGACAATAATGTAATATTAAATATTTATATTTAATTATTTATGATTATCCCTAAAATAATGCATTTTGAGATTATAACTTAAATTTTCATAGAATGATAGATATATACATGTCTTTCTTGCTTCTAGATTGTCATGAGGTGTTGACTCTAGGGCTTCAGCTCGTATGAATGGAACCCCTTCTATCCTCTCCTCCCATACTCGTACCACCGCCTATCCACTCATATTCATCGTAAATGTTCATTCATGCTCTATTAAAATATGTGGATCGACCAAACCTACTCCCTTCCTTACTACACATAATTTTTTATATGTTACTGGCTTTCCCACTAACCTTCTTTCCATGAGTACCATTACCCATACACTTAATTGTGTTTTCATTTTATACCCTTTCCATTATGTCTTCCAGGACCTTCATACTAGTCAAAGTATTGGTTTAGGGTATGTAAGATCTATGAGCTTGTGTGGGACACCGCTTCCTCTGGGCTTCTTGCCTTGTTTTCTAGCTCTTCTACTTCTTCTTCTTCTATTTTGTGGTATCATAAACTTAGCCACCCTTGGCTTTATAAACTTAAGAAAACATTACCATGGTTATCTTAATCTAAGTTTGTGTGCAAGTCATGTCAAGTGGGCAAACATCATTGTTCGACTTACCTTGCTCGTGACTCCATTCCATCCTCCCTTGGCTTCGAATTGACTCATCACAACATTTGGAATCCCTCCCAGGTTCCTTCTCCTTCATTTCATCTTTATAACATAGTGTTTGTTGATGATTATACTTGAGTCAGTTGGGTACATCTCATCAAAGATTGCACACAAGTTCATGACATTTTTTTCTAGTTTACACAAAAAATCATTACACAGCATTCTACCACATCAAAAGTCATTCGAGCTCACAATGCCCTAGAAAATAATTGGGCTTTACCATTCACAAACACAAAAAGTCTCCATCAAACATTATTTTGGCCTCCATCTAGTGTTTCTCGATTTATGTGCATATTTTGCATCTTTTTATGGGATGATTTGCCACAGCATCCATGTGCCACCACACCTCAAGATCCATGTCATCATCAAAATGCCCTCAGATCTAGGACATTGATGCATCGCTTTGGGATATATATCATTGTCATATTGCCTCGGGGATCCGTTCTCGAGGATCACCAATATCATCCATCATGGCATCACTGCATATTGGAGCCATATGGCTATAGAGTCACAAAACTCTTTTGAAAGGTATTTTGGGCAAATCTTGGTCAATTTAACTTGATTTGGGTCCACAGAGTCAAAATATTATCACAAAATTTTAGAATTCCATTGTTTCTCTCTCATTTTTAAAATATCTGTACTATCCTATTTCTTTCTAAAATTATAATTATGAGGTTCTTTTTACAATTGACATACCAAATGTTTTTAAATAAGGTGAAAGACACTATAACTCAAGGTGCCCAAGCAAGTCTTATGGGAATTCTTTCATTTCTTTTCTTTCTCTCTTGGTGAAGAGCTTGGAAGAGGAGATCTAACCATCCAAAGAATATGGGGATACCGCTATAGGCTAAACACTTAAATAACTTTAAGAACTCCATCAAGGGAACCCTATAAGTATGTTGTTTCATACATACTAGATGATAAGATCATTTGTTCTTGGTGGCTTGGTATTTTGAATATCTGATTCAATGTATTCCATTATATTTAATGTTTTGATCAAAATTTTGGAAGGCTTATCAACCTCAAAATCCAAAAAACAATACAAAATTCATGTTCTACTTTTCATGATCTTTCCAACAAGCCCAAGAACGTCCAAAATGGACGAGAAATAAGAGAGATGTTGTCATTTGAAAATGAACCATTGTCAATGAGATAAAGGTCATTGGAGCTCCACCGTTGGAGCATCGCTACCCACCTGAGCTCCGACATCTACCATTGCTTGAGTGTCACTAGAAGAGCGAAACACTGTTGTTAGAGCACCAGTAAAAGGCCTCATCCCCAAAAAAAAATGGTGCCGCCGCTAGAATTAGCAATAGCTACAGCAAGGTTGCCACCACAATCACATGCCATTTCTAGTTGCAGTAGCAGGTGGAACTCACCTCTCGGATGGGCCTCCCCTCCCCCACATATGACATTGGGGAAGGGGGCCACTACGGTAGGTGCGCCCCCCACCCTTATAAGCCCCCACACCATGTGTGATGTGGAAAGAGGAGGGGGAAGAATGAGTTTGGGGAGACCCAACTTAATCGGCCCCCACTCACCCTTCACTTTATACAAGAGGAGATCGACTCAAGGAACAAGATGCAATTAATTCATTGGCCAAGGTAGTGGAAATATTAGAGAAGGTGTTATCGATGATTTCTCTACTCACATTAGGATAAAATTGAGTGATCAATTAGGGTTTGATAGTTAACCATAAGATAGCTCAATTGGATGGTGAATTAACTAAGAGGGGGTAAATTATTTACCCTTTTCTTTCTTTCTTTTTTATGTTTTTCTATTATATTTTATATTCGTTGATTTTTCACTCTAATTCTCATGTAACTTGTATACCATATATTTTTATACATAACAAGGTGTCCCAGGAGGAGACAGTCCTCTCAGAGTCACTCCTCACCTTGTTAATCCCTTAGTATTAATTACTAACTGGTCGGGATAGTCATACCAAAGTTCAAGCATGATCTTTCAATCTGACCTGCTCACACTCTTGGTTAGTGACCTCACTCAGTCACTATCCTTCGGTACACTGCTGCTCATCTCGTCTCCCACAAGTCGACTCCCAAAGCTCTACACGTTGCTCCTTGCTTCTCTTCGAGTTGGCTTGCCTCTCTAAAGTTTTCAAGCCTCATCATCAAACAACACTCTGAGTAGGTCAATCATCCCTAGTCCTACGTGATCATGCAAGGTAGTGATAAAATTTCCCTCAAGTTAAATTTTCAGTCAACTCCCTAAACTTGTTTTGTCTAGCAGCGATTCCCAAAGAGACTCTTGATAACATGCATTTATAACTTAAATTCTTATCTTATTTAAATAATATTCATGCTTATTTTATGAGACTATGATGCATGTTATCGTAGTTTTATGAATTTTCTCCATTGGTATGTCATTCTACTAAAGTTCATATTTATGCATAATTTAGGGTTAATTATATGCCTTATTGATGATTAATCTTTTGCAAGGTTAAATCAATAGAAATTAATTACCTTACTTTGACTTTTGTAGATGATTAGAAGATTCAATTTTAAGAAGAGAATGTTCGATGAATTAAAATAGACTTCATAAGAAATTATCTATGTGTATTTTAAATTCATCTATTATGATTCTTTTAATTTGTATTTCTAGATGGGATTATATTAAAGATGAAGAAATTTGTGATCCAATGGAGAAAATTTGAATTAAAAAGGAGTTATATTTTTAAATTTATTGATTTTTGAATTTCCTGGATTTTTTCATATTTTATTTGATTTGAGTTATATTTTATTTCCTTATTTAAAATTACAAAAAAGGGGGTTAATTTCTGCAGGAATCGCGGAGCTGACGTGGCGCGCGGAGTTGACATGGCACGTAAGGCCACGTGGCAGAGCCATGCGAGCCCACGCGGGGAGCCTAGGTGGCCCGAGTGGACGCAGACACGTGGCATGGGCCACGTGAGTCCATGTGGATGCCCGAGGGGGCGCCACGTGACAAGTGAGGGGGCTGGCATTTTAAGGGCCCACGGGTTAGTGGGCCCTGGTTAGGAGTTTGGGGCGGTAACGCAAATGCGTTATGCCACCCCACATTATATACTCACCCTTTCTCATTTTTTCTTCCATGTGGGACAATGTTCCCATGAAATCTGAATGTTTATGTGACGTAGCGTTGTGTGACGCGTCGCATACGATCGCGAGGGGTCGATCACATGGAATCGGAGTCCATTGGATCATCAATCAGACACGTGTGTAAATCGTGACTTAAGTGACATCGGACGCTCAACATTTAATCACGCGATTGTGCGATTATGGGGCGACACGTGGACTCACCTTGACGCGACGATGGAAATCGAACGGCGAGATTAGAGAGATCCTGAGATCGTGGTCCACGATCATCGTGCAATTTGACGAGAGTAGACCGCGAGGTCGTCAATTTCACAGGGTCTTGTGTGAAAAATAATTCCAAACTTACCAATTTGATGAAAATATCTCGAATTGAGGGGTATAATGGTAAATAAGGGTCGAATCCACATGGAATTAAGGAATTTTATGATGATCTCTTCGAATTTGGTCAAATCGGATGATGAATTGATGATAGAAATTGGGGGAAATGGTAGATTATGAAATAGAGCTTCAAGGCAATTCCACGGAATCAAAAATCATCAAATTTGACTTTGATTTCGCAGAGAAATTGAAGATCGAAGTGGGAGATGATTACCGAAACTTAAAATCGCGATTAAACCAAAAATCTAATCTAAATTAAACTTAATTCTCAATCTAAACAAAAATTAAACATGAATAGATAAAAGATTAGTAAAAATTGCTTTCACTAACCCAAGATTACGATCAGATTGATCCAATTAATCGCCGGATTAAGGCTATTCATCAAAAATTCAAAAAATTATGATCGTGGAGTTCAAGCGTTGATTTCTCCCTCATCTTTCGGCCAAATCTCGATCTTAAGCGCTCCGAGGATGAGGAATTGAGTCTAGAAGAGGATAGGATTGAGAGATTAAGAGGGTGAGTGTCTAAACAGATCAATTAGATTGATTTGCTCTCGAATGGTTTACAAATCGGAAGAACATCTCTATTTATATTGTATATGGGCGTAACCGTCCGATTTAATTTAATCGACGGTTCTATTGAAATGGTTCATCGTGAACCGTTCCGATTAAATCTCTGCCGTCCGATTGCCGATGAATCGCTCGGATGAAGCCAGGTCGATATGCGTTATGAAACGCATCGGATCTGCCTCCGTTGGATCGTGATCCGATGATCCGGATGCATCGCGCACATTTCAATCCTGACCATTATAACTCCCACTTTTAAAACACGTGCGCAATCGTGATCCGATGGACCATGAGTCCACGTGATCCACGCGCGTCATTTGGCATGCCCTTGATCCGATGCCTCACGTTAAGCCACGTCACATACATTTAAAAACAAAAGTGGAACATAGTCCCACACGGTAAAAATTAAGGGAAAGAAATGGGTTTATAAGATGCGACGAAAATAGGGGGTTAGCGAGTTCCGAATACGGAATGCTTATATGTATTATAACCCTATGTATGATATATAATATGTATATATGCACACGTGTCACATTCGCGCCACGCAAGCGCTCGCGTGGGTCCGGGTGGCTCTGCCATGAGGCCTGGCATGCCACGTCGCATCCACGTGGGTCCTACACGAAAATAAACCCCTTTTTACCCTTTTTTAATTGTTTTAATTCTTTAAAAATCAAAAATAAATTCAGAAAAATCCAGAAAATCCTAAAAATTAGAAAATTCATAACTTTCAAAATATAACTCCAAATTAATCCAAATTTCTTTCATTTGATCCGAAATTTAAAAATCTATCATTCTAAAAAGTCAAAATTAATAAATTATGAGAGTTTTAATTTCTACTTCAAAAATACATTTATTTTTTAAAGATTTTAACTTAAGAAAATTTAAATAAATGTTTATAAAATGATTTCTCTCATTTATTTAACTTTAAAAACACCTGTAATCTCAAGTAAAGATGGGTTATAAAATTATTTATCTTTAATTCATCATTTTTAACCCTAATTTAAAGTATTTTGAGACTATAATGACTTTTTCATGGAATGATAGATAAATACTCATAAATATGATAACATGCATAGAAAAGAAATCATTTATGCCTTAATATGCATCAATAATCATGTATTATCATGTCTAATTAGCATGTTATCACGATTGTGGACCACGATCATCGCGTGATCGTGGCCATTAATCAACCTTCACCGGATCAAACGGCCCAGATTTTTCACACGGAATCTCCTTATAAAATGATGTTCTTCCCTTTGTAAACATAACTTTTGATCGAATCGTAAAGCAATTAAGCAATTTTTGAGGAAGATCTTGAGTTCATCACGATTCCCCTGTGTCTAGACTCAATCCCGATCTGATTGGAGCAGGATTCGTCATGATTAATCGTTGGATTTCGATCAAATTCTCCCCTTGAACGTCGAACGTCTGCCAAGGAAGAAATCAAGCCAATGCTCTTCAATCCACGTGAATTGAAGCCAAATCTTCACGGCAATCGGGTTAGCAATGAGTATCAATCCTTCATCTTGTGGTAATTTGTATTTAGATTAGATTTAGATAGTTAATTTTGCTTTAAAAGTCAATTTGTTCTTCATTTTCGCCCAAATTTGGTTCAGATTTTTTCTAATCTTGAAATAATGTTATCTCTCTGATCTTAAGTCTGAATCACTTTATTCCAGTTTCATTGGATTTTTTGTTTCATCAGCTTTCCGTGGATACCAAAATCATGAAATTCCATGATCATTTGACCCGTCAATTTAACGTTTGACGTACCACTATTTATTTTTAATCCGAATTTGGGCGTTGACTTGTGGGATAAATTACTCTTATAATATAAATTGGAATTTGAAAATTTTTGGTCTTTAGAATCCTCTAGTTTCTAGATTTCTATTGATATATCAATAACAAGATTTGGATATCATTTGGTTAGCCAATTTGAAGATTTTCATCGAAGTATTCATTTCAGGATTTTTCTGATCTTTGATTTTCAATAATTCATAATAAATCCAATTCTTCTCAAAAAAATCACGAATTTTATATCAATAAATTTCATTTTCACTCTAGGTTCTGAATATATAATTTTCGTAATCTTCTAAGACTTTTTGATTGTCTGATTTTACAGAAAGTCAACTATTGGTCAAAGTCAATGCTTTGACCTGGACTTTTGACATTTCTCTATCAAATCAGAGGACTAAAATCTTAAAATATATTCTATCATATATTTTTATCATTTCTGTTGATTATTTATCATTTGCACTTCTTTAAAACCCTAATTAAACCTAAGTTTGACCAAGTCAACTCTGCGATAAAAGTCAATCGTGTTCTGTGTGGATCGACCCAATACTTACACTATACTTGATTTTATATATTTGTCATTGTGAGTTCGGAATTTTTTTTTTTTACCGACGTTTGTGTGTTTTAACGACCGCATAAAACGCTTTGTCAACTCCCTCTTACCCTCCAAGATAATTATGATTCGCCTCAGAGTCTACACAGTGTATGCAATGATAATGACTAGTCCTAGTTCCTAAAATAAATTCACATGATATATAGATATGAAAGGAAGATAAAATGAAAAACTACCACGATGAGAGACTCTAATAGTCAAAAAATTAAATATAAGGTATGTAAGTTGTATATAACACAAAGATTAACAAATAAAAGAACTCCATTAAGAACTGATGTGAAGTTTGACTTTGATATTGACTTTGACTTTGACTTCTATCTCTGACTTGCACTTTGTCTTTGGCTTTGACTTCTATTGAAGATGTTAACTTATGGCGTACCTACCCTTAAATAATTTGATGATATATTGAATAATTGAATATACAATTAATCCTATAAATCTGTCTAAATGATGATCTTCAACGTATCTATATGATGATGAATGAGTTATTGACTTCTCACCATGTGAGTGCAGTAACCCTTCTTCCACTAACCTAAAAGATGGTTCTCCACAAATACTCATGATAATTTTAAATGTGAGAATGAGATATTATCAATCTTAATTCAAATTCCTAATTAATCATTTAAACACCAAATATGTGACATATGTAATTTTTAGTTTTTATGATGTAAGAACAAGAAATTTGAGTAGATCAAGGACTAAACCAGATTTGCTAATAGATAGAAGTAAAATTTATAGAACTAAAAGTTTGAGAAATAAAATCTGATAGAACTAATAAAATAAAACCCTAATTCAATCGACGATTAAGGCTAGTAAGAACAAGGTAAATAATAATTAAAAACTTCAGAATCTAAAATCACAACAGATTCAATATAGCTTATATATAACTTAAGACTGATATGCGTATATGTAGATTTCAAAAAATTTGGTAGCATGATTTCTGAAAAACAAGAACAGAGGAATTAGAAATGGAGAAATGAAATATGGAAATCAAAATTGACCAAGAAATCGAGCACAAAAAAAACTCAACAGAGAACAAAACAAAATCAACTAGATAATAAAAAATGAAGAAAAGAAAAGGATTTGAAAGTCAATCCACTAGATTTTGAAATCGTACTCAAAACAAGATTCAAAATCAATTTTTAAAAAATAATAATAAGCCCAAAACTATTTCAAACAAGGGCTCTTTGAGGCGATTTTGTTGGAGATAGCTTCAAGCTTAGATTTTGGGAGAAGCCGCCACAAGAGTGCCTAAAAGGATTCGTGGAGAGCAGGAAAATGATCGCTGAGATCAGCAAATGATCAAAATCTCCAAGAACATGATGATCGTCGGATGAGAATGAGTTGGTCACTTGAGAAGAAGAGTTGCTTAATCGCATGTAAGAGCTAGGAAAATAATCATGTTTTGGATTTTTTAGGAGGAGAGAGAGAGCTGTAGTTGGGTTTTTATTTTTTATTTTTTTAATAAAAAAAGGTACCTGAAAAGACAAAGAGACATAAATTACTTGATGTGGGACAAAATAGGAGAATCAAAATTTCTCAAAGAGAAGTGTAACAGATAGTTTTTTTATAGAGGGATGTTATGAATTTTTAAGATTGGTGACCTTGAACTCCTTAGGTTTAATCCCATAATTGGAGAGGAGAGAGATCATTTTTAATAACCTTGAAGTGGAGTTTCTATTCAATGAATCAGACCAAATTTTAAAACCAATGCACATGAATATCGAAATATCTGATTAGAGGCTATCCTAGGGTTCACACAAATCCTAAGAGCAAGAAATTTTTGGCGAAGGATGATCTATCACACAAAATGAGAGGAATGAGAGTACCTTGATGGAGATTCTTGACTGATGTGACCTTGTTGGGGCAAAATTTGAATTCTCCTTCTTGATTACTCCTTGCTTTGAGAGAAAAGAGAGAAGGGAATGAAGAGGAATGATGGACAGAGAAAGGAGCAGAAGGGGGAATAGAGAAATGAAGGTTGTGTGTTGTGGAGAGGAAGCAGAAGAGGCATGGAGAGGGGAAAGTTTTGGATTGGTGTGTGGATGAGAGGAAATGAGAGAGAGGGGGGGAATTCATGGAGGATGAGAGAAAAAGAGTGGGGAATAATAAAACTTCAAAAATTTTGAAATTTCAAATTATGAGAGAGAGTTTCACAAGATCCACATAAATAGGGGAAGAGAGAGAATTGTTCAACCCTTGACGGGGTGAGTCTCTTCAAGGGAAGTCACCTTTTGAGGAGAAATTTAGACTCTCTTGAAAGGATGTCTTAAAAAAGCCACTTGTCAAGATGTGAGGGTGCCATTTGGATGGTTTTAATTGGTGGAAATTTTAGGGGTAATTCGCGTATAATAATTTGCCCTAAAATCATGAGTTTAGGTTGCTTGGTCAAAGAAGGATATATGATGCAAATAACTTAAATTTTGGGAATCTCAAATTTGTTCCTATAATTTAGAGAGATGATTTGAATTGGTCAAAGGGTTCCTAAATTTTAGGAAAGTCGTTTGACTTGGTCAAAGGCTCAAAATTAAAGGTTTTAGGTCAAGAGTAGGGTTTGGCCAAGTCAAAGGGAGTGTTTTAAGGATTCTAAGGATTAACGGGTGGCACCCCAATCTTCATGGGCTTACTCCTCTTCCTGTATTCGAAGTCTTTTGATATATACATGTCTTCCAATGATAGATTCTTGAATTTTTTTCGTCCAAATCAACATTTTATTTACTCGGTATGGATAACTCTAAGTCCTTGCATTTCTCCTTAAGTTGTATTGCTTTGGTGCCTCTTTGGATGCTTCTCTTTTTATTGAGGTGTCCCCACTGTTACCATTAGAAGTTAATATGGGAAATTAAACTTAAAAATTCAAAAATAAAATATGATTAAAATCATAAATAAGACAAATGCAAAAAAGACAAGATACAAATTAAAGATGGCATTAAAATAAGAAGATAAAAATAAAGTTCAGAACAAGTGATTACATAAGTTTTTCTCTTGAGTTGGTTCAGATTTATAATTTTTTATCTAAGAAGAACTGGAAAACCAATTTAATTCGATTGTGTAGAGAAAGGTTAGAAGAACTTACTCTAGGTGTTCTAGTTTTATATGGGTTTTGATGCTAACATGCATTTGCTGCCTGAGCCATTGGTACATGCAATGATGGAGATATACCTTCCTCAAAAATTTGGCTAAACTCAAAAATATTTCATGACATTGATAAGATAGAGGATCAACTATCATGTTCAGGTTTAGCTTACATTCTCCCACTTTTGAAGATTTACAAAATATATCAAGAAATTATTCGTAGAATTGATGTCATGAAATTAATGCTCTTAGTGATAATCATACTCCTCTTGTTATCTACTAGAATCTCACTCC
>CM044102.1:20778105-20812623 GCA_024174645.1 Lemna minuta | reverse complement strand
CAAATCAACCTTCCTAGTTTGATCAACTTGCCACAAATATAACCCCATATCTTGATTTTGATGAAATTCTTGTCGTGGAAAAATGTGCATCAAATGCATAAGGAGAATGGGTTTTGGATTTTGCTTGTAGTTTTCACATATATTTCAATCAAGAGGCATTTACTTTGCTTATTTCATCTACTGTCAATGTCATTTTGATGGGAAATAACTTTTGCAAAGTTAAGGGTATTGATATTGTTTCCATCAAAATAATCTGTGGCAAACTTTGTTTTGGCTTATGTGGCTAGGCCATGAAATTCCCTAATTGAATGAAGAATTTACTGGGGGGGGAGGAATTAGTTTCTTTTGAATACTTATGGTTTTCTAATTCTTTATGAATTCATTGATTATCCACTCAAATCCTCTCGTAGCTCATACACCATATATTTTTATACTAGACAAGGTATGTAAACCCCCTATGCTAGTCCTAGGAGATGATAGTCCCCTAGAGTTACTCCTTGCCTTGTTAAATTACTTAGTCAGATTAAAGTTTTAACATGAGCTTTCGATCTGACTAACTCATGATTTTGGTTAGTGACCTCACTTTGTTGCCGTCCATCGGTACGCCACCACTCGTCCCCTCTCCTATAACCTGAATCCTAGAGCTCCGCGCATCACTCCCTAAAAGATGGATCGTGAGGTGTGTGATGGGGCCATAGATCTTGAGGTGATGTGTTGGCACATGGATCCCGAGGCAAATTGTCCACATAAAAGATGCAAAAGATGCACATAAACCAACAAATGCTAGATGAAGGCCAAAATAATGTTTGATGGAGACTTTGTTGGCAGGCATTGGAAAGCTCTTGGAACAAGAAATCAAATCATCCAACTCATGGGTGATGATGGCTTTTTGCCTTTCTAGTGTGTGTGCCTAAAACTATATTTTGACTTATATGAACTTGTTCATGTACCCTTATTTGGTCAAAGTTCTTAAATTTTATTTATTAATTTATTTAAAGAACTCCCTCTCATTAACCTTATGTCATTACATTCTTCTCCACTTGATCTTTGTTTACTCAATCCCAAACATGGCTGACACACACACAGAGAGAGAGAGAGAGAGAGAGAGAGAGAGGGAGAGAGAGGGAGAGAGAGAGAGAATCTGTGAAGGAAATATATGCAAGGAGCGTCACACTAGGTAGGGGCAATCGTAGAAAGAGGGCGCAAAAGGGTAGCCCAAACGTGCACGTAGGAGAGAGAGAGAGAATCTGTGGAGGAAATATGTGCAAGGAGCGTGACACTAGGTAGGGGCAATTGTAGCAAGAGGGCGCCCTAGGGTAACCCAAACGTGCACGAAGGAGGTAAGATAGGAGCTTCCCGATGATAGTGAAGGCCAAACTCCCCTTATACAGAAGTATATAAAGGTTTTACTTACTATTATAAGAGAAACGTTATTTTCTGATCAGCCAGGCATTATTGAATAAAAAGTCAACGATAGGGAAAGCAACTCTTCAATGTTAGCCCAAAGGTTTTGACGATGAAATGGGGCCTTTGTTAATGACGAGTCATTATCCCTTATGCAATAGCAGAATTATCTTTGATTTAAAACTTAACGATAAAACGTCAGCTAGAGCGTAGGGATACCTTTCTCTCATCCATAATATAAACAATGAATAGACTCAAGGGTTCTCTTCGGATATAATCTCATACAAATGGATCGTAGCGTTGACTTTTTATACGTGCTTTCTTTTGCGAAGCGTGTCCTTGATGACACTTCTATTGCTCACACAGATAGAGACGGAAAGTCGACAGACTCGGCTGATAGAGCCTGGCGTCGGATCTTGTCAGTCATTTTAAGAGAAGGATGCAAATCGACGTGCAAGTCTATGAACTCGCGGACGGAAAACCGATTCTGATGTCCGCGGCGAAATTTTCTCTGACCTATCTCTCTCTCTCTCTCTCTCTCTCTCAGAGAGTGTCTCCCCCCGATAGGACCGCTCCCTATTTCGTCAGTTTTCACATTTTTTTCAATTTGTCCAATCCTTAAGGCATAAGCAGTGGAGAGGGGGGGAGAAGAGGAGAGAGAGAGAGAGAGATATGGCTCCTTTGTGGTTCTTTCTTCTGCACAATCTCCTCCTTTCGGCGTGGGCAGAAGCCGGAGGCGGAGCTCAACCGGGATGCCCTGACAAGTGCGGCAACATCACCATTCCATATCCGTTCGGCATCGCGCCTGACTGTTTCCGGACTGGCTTCGGGTTATCGTGCGACAGCTCCTACAATCCCCCAAAGCTTTTCCTGTCTTCAAGCCAGAAATTGGTTACGGATATCAGGGAAGCGGAGTTAGTGGTGCAATTTCCCATCGCTCGAACGTGCTACGCACCTCGCAATCTCGGGCCAGACAACTGGCTTATCACTATCGACGTTACGCGAACGCCGTTTCATCTGTCTTATAGGCGGAACAAATTCACGGTTCTAGGTTGTGATAGCTTGGGCATGAATTCACAGGGAGCATACCTGATCGGCTACAACGGTGGGTGCTTCTCCTTCTGTGCGGACTCTTCTGTCATCACCAACGGGAGCTGCGAAGGCATCGGTTGCTGCCAGGTTCCCATAAACAGAGGCCTCCAGCAGTTTGCCGCTTATGCCCGTTCTGTAAATAACTATACCACCGCCTTCAAATTCAGCCCCTGTACTTTCGCCTTTCTAATAGAACAGGACAGTTTTAACTTCCAAGTGGACGATCTGTTCGCCTTCGCGCAGAGGAAATCGGTTCCCGTAGTCCTCGATTTCGCCATTGGAACCAAACCTTGCGAAGCGGCGAAGGAGTCGTTGGACTACGCCTGCGGTGCCAATAGCTATTGCGTTAATTCTACGAACGGTCAAGGCTATAATTGCCGCTGCAACAGTGGCTACCTTGGGAACCCTTATCTCTCCGATGGATGCCAAGGTAAATCATTTGCCTCAGGAAGAGATGAGCGATAGATGCTCTTTTGGTCTGGGTACTTGAATAATTTTTTTGCAGACATCGACGAATGCGCGGATCCCTACTCCAATCCTTGCTCGGATATTTGCAGAAATGTCCCTGGTGGGTTTGCTTGTTCTTGTCCGAAAGGCAAAAGCGGCGACGGGAAGAAGTCAGGGATCGGATGTTATGCCTCCAGGAAGGTGCCGCTGATCCAGATTGTTCTCGGTGGGTATTCACACGTCGAAAATAGATACTGTGCTCTTTTCGGAAATGATTTTTGACTTATGGTGTTTATCTGGACCTTGTCGACGCATTAGGCATCGGGCTGAGCTCGATGTTCCTGATCGTCATCAGCACTTGGGGATACTGGGCACTCAGGAAGAGAAGAATGCTCCTGCTCAGAGAAAATTTCTTCAAACAAAACGGAGGGCTGATGTTACAGCAGCGGATCTCTTCCCACGGAAGTGCCGGCGGAGGAGCTATGATCTTCATCGCCGAAGAGCTGAAGAAAGCCACCGATAACTACAGTGAGGGCCGGATTCTGGGCAAAGGAGGTTATGGTACTGTTTACAAAGGGATCCTTGAGGATCGAAGAGTCGTCGCCATTAAAAAGTCAAAGGTTGTGGACGAGACCCAGGTTGAGCAGTTCATTAATGAGATAGTCGTTTTGTCCCAGGTCATCCACCGCAACGTCGTCAAGATCCTCGGCTGCTGCTTGGAAAGCCGAAGTTCCTCTTCTGGTCTACGAGTACATTCCCAACAACACTCTCACCCATCATCTTCACGCCGACTTTCTTCCTCCTCTCTTTCCTGGAAGACCCGCCTGCGGATCGCGGAGACCGCCGGCGCTCTGGCCCTATCTCCATTCTTCGACGGTCCTGCCTATCGTCCACCGAGACGTGAAGTCTGCCAACATTCTGCTAGACAACGAATTCACTGCCAAGGTGTCGGATTTCGGAGCGTCAAGGCTAGGAAGTACTCTTTGGGGGAAGGGCCAAATCAGCACCTTAGTCATGGGCACGATGGGGATACTTCCTGGATCCAGAATACTTCCAGACTGGTCTACTCACCGAGAGCAGCGACGTGTACAGCTTCGGCGTTGTTCTCGCGGAGCTCCTCTACAGGACAGGAGCCGCTATCTCCGTCGAGGCCCAAAGAAGAGCAGAACCCTGGCCATGGATTTTCTCCGGGCGGTGAGCAGAAACCGGCTGCGCGAGCATTCTCGAGCCTCGCACACGTCGGGAGAAGCGCTGAGCAGCTGGAAGCAGTGGCGAGGTTGACAGAGCAGTGCCTGAAGCTTAAGAGGCGCGGATAGGCCGACCATGAAGGAGGTGGCGGCGGGAGCTGGAGCGACTGCGCGGTGCCTACGGCGTACCCATGGCTACTCGGATCTCCGAGGACTTCAGCGGCAGCGTCCCGAGCGTCGACGACTGAGGCATTTTTCCGGAGTGAGGAGAGCTTACTCAGTATAAGCGTACTATACCCCCGAAGTAACGGGAGGTACATAAAAGCAGATTGTCTAATAATAGCGCAAATATTTGGGGTACCTCAACATGTGGCCAACTCCTAGTTTCTAACATCAACTTAGAAACAAAACACTACAAAGAATATACATCATATTCAGGGGGAGTATTGGTGTTTTATTGTGCCTCTTTGCTTTCGTATCCTCTTTCTCTTTGTCATTCTTGTTCTGTTAAGCTTGGTCAAATCTGACCATTTCCTGCAGAGTACCATCAATAAAGCAAAGGATGGGACATTTTCGGCTTTGACGATGATCGTGTCGGTTAAAAATAAAGCAAAAGGCACATGAATCATTATCATCATTTTTCTTCTTCTTTCTTCTTAATCCTCCTTCCTTTTTTGGCCATTCTCTTCTTGTGTTTTGTTCTCTAGTCCTTTTCTGAAAACTCTCTCATTGAGAGGTTTATTTTGTTGAGCATTTTATTTGGAGACCCCTTTGTCTTTTTTTTCGCTCGCTTCTGTCGGCCTGTTCGCCGCTCTTTGGCTTTTTGTAACAAATTGGTATTAGAGCCACTTCATGGAAGGTTTAATGGCTTCGGCAAACGTGGAACTTCATCAGCTCGATAAGAAGACAAACTTCATGTTACGACAAGTCAAGATGATGGTAGTTCATACACAACTAGATCTAGAGGATACCCTTTCTCCGATGATGCCTAGTTGACAAACTAAGAATCATAAGAATAGAGAAAATTGAAAGGTTCTAACTCAAATACAACTTCAGCTCTCAAATGATATCCTTTAGGATGTTCAAAAGGAGATAGAATCCCATAAGTTATGGTCAAGGAGATATGAAGGAGATATGTATGGCTAAAACTGTTGCTTGACATGATCTCACCAAGCAACAACTATTTGGTCTACGAATGATGGAAGGTACTTCTTTGGAATCCCATTTAACCGCTTTCAAGCATATTATGGTAGATATTGAAGCTCTTGATGCAAATACATTGATGGAAGAAGATCTTTGCTCTTTGCTTCTTATGTCTATGCCACTATCTGTTAGTGTTAGGGATTTTGATGTATGTAATTTTATTTAAATTGATGTTTTGTAGGAGATTTTGATGTTGGTTAATCTCATGAAAATATCTTATCTCTTACTTTGTATAAATCAAGATCATGTGTTATTTCTCTTTATGATATTTTGGACTAACCTTGAAGAACTATTTTGACTTATGACTTAGTCTTTGACTTCTACCATTGACTCTAATACTCGATGTCTTTGATAACATGCAAAAACATGATTATTAATGAAAATTAAGGCATAAAACATTCTATTTTTATGCATGTTATCATACTATGGGTACATATATATCATTTCATGCAATTTTAAGTTATCATATCAAAATGCATTATTTTAGGGATAATTATGAATTTTTAGGAATACATTTTAAAGTAGATTATTCCCATCTAAATTTGATATTATAATTGGGTTTTAATGTTAAATAATAAGAGAAAATACTTTTTATATACTCATTTATTTTTCTAAGTTTTAATATCTAAGAGAAATGAGTGTATTTTTGAAATAAAATTTTATTCTCTTGTTATTTAAATAATTTGACTTTTTATATGATAGATAATTTAATTTCTGATCCAGTGAAACAAATTTAGATTAATATTTTGAAAGTTATAAATTTTATAATTTTTAGGAATTTTTCAAAATTTTTTTGGATTTTTCTGAATTTAATTCGATTTATATATATACTGCGGCTTATTTGGCAGGTGATGCGCAGACGATAAACTGCACTACCACATGGCAGCGTATGGACACACCACGGGGCAGCTGATAACATGCATTTTATACATGAATTTACATGATTATTAATGCAAATAAAAGCATTAATTGTTCCATTTGTATGCATGTTATCATATTTTAAGAATATTTCTATCATTTTACATAATTTCATGTTATGATCTAAAAATAAATTAATTTATGGATAATTATACATAATTAAACAATGTGATTCTAATCTTGTTTATATTTAAGATCATAAGTATGTTTTAAGATCATAAGGAATGTTTATTAACACTTATAAAAATTAGAATGTTCTTCGCGACGAAAATTTACCCTTAGATTTTCGAGCAAATCAAACTGTCTAGACACCACAATTTGAGAGTCTTTTGATTTTTTTTACCTTCTTGACTTGTTTTCGTGTCCGAGGAGTGTTAGAAATGTGAAATTGATCGAGGGAGTAAGGAGAAATCACATCTTGAATGCCATCTTCATCTTCGAAATCGCGGAATAAATAGCCATGAATCCGGCAAGTAATTGGATCATTTCGAGCGCGATTTTGGGTTACATTACATGTTTTCATCTTAATGTTTCATCATTTAGTATAAGATTTAAGTTTTGAATTGTAGATTAAGCTTAATTTCAATTTAATTTCGGTTTTCAATCAAATTCGTGATCGAATTTTTTTCTTATTTTCAATCTTCGATTACTCTGCAAATTTTAATCCAAATCACTCGATTTTTTATTCTGTGGATTTGCAATTGAGTTATCTTTCTTAAAATACTAAATTTCTTAAGTTCTAATTTCCATTCATTGTCTGATTTGGTCAAATTTCATAGATATCTCTCAAATTTCCCTAATTCTCCATGAATTCGACCCTTATTTACCATTATACCCTTCAATTCGTGAATTAATCTTTAAATTGGTAAGTTTGGATTTTGTTTTGACACGACATTGTGTATATTCAACAACCACATGCATTCGTTTTTTTCAAATGGCGCCGCTACCGGGGAATTGAAGCATATTTTTGAGAAAAATCATCAATTTTGACGTTGTCAACTCTGATTTTTCTATTTATTTTCTGATATTAATTCAAATTGATCCTACACTGAGCTATTTGAAGCAGAAATACATCGTTTAGATACTCAATTTTGACGAGATTAAGTGAATTGTCCTTTCTCTATGGACTACGGACGATTACCGTGTCATACTCGAATTGAGAGGGCGTAACTCTCACAAATAGCGACAATCAGGTACGATTATTTTTTCATTGTTGAATAAATTTATAATTATCTTTTATATATTAGTATCTTAGTGCATATTTATGAGACGATAGTCTGATTGGAGAGCGAGGAATAACCCTTTACACATAGATCTTTTTGAACACTCATCGCAATCACTTTCCTCTTCCGCATCGTCATCGACCTTAGATATGGCTCGGACCGATGAGGGAAATGTTAGGAGACGCCTTAGTGACTACGTTAGGCCTGTCCTCCAAAGACCCATTATTTTCATGTGATGAGTATGTTACCTATCTTCCATGGTAAAATTTCCGAGGATCGTTACAGACATGTAGACGAGCTTTGTCAAGTGTGTGAGATCAATCAGATTCATAATGTGTCAGCAGATGTGATGAAGATGAAACTCTTTTCCGCCACCCTTAGAGATAGGGCTAAAGATTGGTTTTTAATTTAGGGAAATAATTCACCACTTGGACCAAGATGGAGGAGGAATTTCTTAGGAAATACTATTCCATAGGAAAAACCACTTCTGTCAGGAAGGCTATTCGTGAATTTACCCAAGGTCCGAGTGAAACATTTCATGAAGCTTGGGAAAGATTTAGAGACCTCACTAGGGAGTGTCCTCACCATGGAGTGTCTAACCATGAGCTTACACATATATTTTATGATGGGCTAGGCCCGCAAGATAGATATCTTTTAGATGCAGTAAGCGGTGGCACCTTCATGAGCAAGTTTGAAGATGAACCAATGGAATTGATCGAGACGGTGGCGGAAAACAACCATCACAATGCAGCAAAACCATTCGGATGAGGTGGAACGCCAAAAAGAGGATTCATTGACGCAAAGTCAGTAGAGACGGGCATGCTCCTAGAGAAGATTGATAAGATGACGGAGGTCTAGAATCTTCTATTTGATCGATTCCACATCCGTAACAGTTTGGAAGGACTTGCACCCGTAGCTCTACAAGAAGCGTCGCCATGCGCCCATTGCTCAAGACTTGACCATGTCGAGATGGATTGTCCTATCATGGCAATTCAAGGGTAGGGCATATATAGACAAGGCCCACTAGGAGGGCCAAGTCAACAGGGAAGACCGAATTATCCGGGTACATATCCAAATTATTATATTAACCATGTTGTTTATAACAATCCTACGTAGCATGCAGAATTTAGGAGGAACACTGATCAGGCGTATCCTCCATTGTACAACACCGGTCAGCAAAAAAATTCACAGCCGCAACCCTACGCGAATACACGACAGTCGACGTATATCCCGCCACAACAATCATACAATCAAGCTCCACAACCGACCGCATCATATGGAGATCCGATTCTGGGTGCGATCTCTTACTTGATGGAGCAAATGAATACAATGAACTCGCGAGTAGACGAGATACATGATTTCATTAAGATGAACATTCCTATCTTGACTGATAATAAGAAGGGCAAGCAAGTTTTGTTTTTTGACCAATTACCTGTTGGGATCTTAGGCTCCACAAGCTCTCCAAGTTGTCGACCAAAACAATTATTGCAGGGGAAGGTGTTGAATCAAAACATTCAACAGTGTTTGAGCACCAAGAATAGATGATATCATCATCCATTCTAGGTGATCATGTCATCTAGTATAGAATAAAATTCATACTTACATGGATCATTTGAAATAGTTCTTTAACCGTTCAAGCATTCAGCCTCTAGCAGTATCCACATAGTCTCCAGACAATCGGATCTCCTCTTGAACACTTGTCACCATGAGAGGAAGAGAAGAGGGAGGAGAAGTTCCACTAGGCTTGCATGGGCACCTCTATTATGGTCGTTCTCTCCCTATTTATAGACTTTGGGAATGTGAAATTTTCACAAAAACCCTTATTATTATATCTATATCCACTGACGTCCATTGACCTTATGTGTGTGACCCTCTAGGTCCATATATCTCGCCAGTTAATGACTTTAACAACCCAATAACACTTATTGGTTTTTCTTATAAATTAACTTTATCAAGATATAGATTAATTGTCTAAGGATCGATTTAACCCAATCAACAGGTTGAGTCGCCAGCCCGGTGGGTGCCAAGCTACACCACGTCCTCTGGGAGATATGGAGTATATTAGAACTCTTTCATGGAACCCTGCCATCATTGGTTACCATGTATGTATAATCCTTCATTACCATCGCAGGCCACTATCAACCTAAGGAATCAAGGGAGACTGCATAATTTGAGCCAAATGCATAATTTGAATCATGTACATGTTGATGAGGAGGCAGTGGAGACTGCATTAGCGATATCGAGCCTTCGAAGTGGCAAAGACTTACCGGATCCTTATAAGGATCATCCTTTACACAAGAGCTCGATAGAAGAAGAATTACCAACAGTCGTAGGAGAGCAAGATAGTAGTTCGGAGGATGAGGAAGAATGAGTGCGAGCTGAGCCAAATCCCGATACATAAAAACCACCTATACCTTACCATCAAGCAATGAGCAAGCCTAGATCTAAGGTTAGTGACATTGATGATCACTTATTAGAAGCTTTCCAAAAGGTAACCATTACCATCTCTTTATTAGATGCCATTAAGGATATACCTTCATATGCCAAATTCCCTAAAGGCATATGCACACCCCATAGAAGCCCCAAAAGGATCCAATTGAGTAAGAATATTAGTTTAATTATGATGAATTCTCTTCCGATTAAAAAGAGAGATCCCGGAGAACCCATGATCACGAGTGAAATTGGAGGAATAACTTTTACTAGATCCTTGTTAGATATCGGAGCTAGTATCAATATCCTCCCTAAAGTAGTATTTGACCGTCATCATGTAGGGGAGTTGCAGCCTACATGATGGATCGGATAACTTATGCTTAGCGGATGGATCGGTACGGAATCCTCATGGCATAGTAGAGGATATGATTGTGAGAATTGAAGGAGGTTATTTTCTAGTAGACTTTGATAACATGCTAATTATACATGATAATACATGATTATTAATCCATATTTAAACATAAAAGCTTTCATTCCTATGCATGTTATCATATTTTTTAGTATTTATCTATCATTCCATGAAAAAGTCAGGATAATCTCAAAATACTTTATATTAGGGTTAATAAGGATGAATTAAAGATAAATAATTTTATAACCTATCTTTACTTGAGATTATAAATGGTTTATAAAGTTAAATAATAAGAGTAATCATTTTTAAAAATATTTACTTAATTTTCTAAAGTTAAAATCCTAAAGAAGTGAATGTATTTTTGAAAAATAAATTAAAACTCTTGCTATTTTTTAATTTTGAATTTTTATAATGATAGATAATTAAATTTCTGATCAAATGAAAGAAATTTCAATTAATTTGGAGTTATATTTTGAAAGTTATGAATTTTCTAATTTTTAGGGATTTTTCTAGAATTTTTCTGAATTTCTCTAAACTTTTAATGAATTTCTAAGGATTTTTCGGAAGTAAAAATCGATTTTTCTAATTTAAAATCGATTTTTTGAATATTTTATAATGCGCATGTGATGTGGTGTAATCAGAACCGTCCGATCGCGTCGCGATCGAACGGTCGATGCGGGCGATGATGTGGCAGCATATGGGACGTCTGATCACGCGTGTAACGTCAGCCGTCGACCTTCACTTAAAATTGATGGACCGCGTGGCTTAATTGGAGTTCACCGATCGCCTCTAATCTACACCGTTGTTCGCGAAGAATTATAACGGTCGAGATTAAAACGCATCGAAACGCATTAGAGACGTCAGATCAAGATCCAACGACGATGGTTTTAAGGCGTTTTATAACGCACGACACGTGGCGTCATCTCGCGTGTCCACTGGCGATACAACGGACGCGACTTAATCATAATGGTTCGCGATGAATCGTTTCATCAGAACCGTTGATTAAAACGATCAGAAGGTTATGCCCAAATATCCTATAAATTGAGATGTTCTTCCGATTTGTAAAGCATTCGAGAGAAAATCAATAAAATTGATCTGTTTAGAAACGAAATCTCTTGAATCTCTTGATCCTATCCTCTTCTAGACTCAATTCCGCATCCAAGGAGTGCTTATGATCAAGATTTGGATGAAAGACGAGGAAGAAATCGATCCTTGAACTCCACGATTTTTTGGATTTTTGATGAAAAGCCTTGATCCGACGATTAATTGGGTTAATCCAATCGCAATCTTGGGTTAATAGAAACGGTTTTCACTAATCTTTCGTCTAATCCTGTTTAAGTTTTGTTTAGATAAGTAATTTAGAGTTAATTTTGTTTTATTTTCGTTAAAATCGTTCTTCTCATTTTCAGAAATCATCCCTCACTTCGATCTTCATTTAATCCGCGAAATCAAGGTCAAATTGGATGATTTTTTATTCCGTGGAATTGCCTTGAAGTTCTCTTTGATAATCTACTATTTTTCCCAATTTTTATCATCGATTCACCGTCCGATTTGATCAAATTCGAAGAGATCATCAGAAATTTCACTACTTCCTTGTAGATTCGACCCATATTTACCATTATACCCCTCAATTCGAGATATTTTCACTAAATTGGTAAATTTGGACTTTGTTTTGACATGAAACTGTGTGCAATTGATGACCTCGTGGTCTCATTCCGTCAAATGGCGCCGCTGCTAAGGAATTAAGGCAAAAATTTGATCAATTTTGTCAATTTTGACTTGGTCAACTCAGATTTTTCTTTTAATTTCTTGAAATTCACGCAAAATCAATCGTATATTGAGTGATCCGAAGTAGAAATCAATCTTCGAGATCCTTAATTGGATAAGATTAAGTGATTTCGCCCATTTTCTAAGGATCACGGGCACTTCTTCGAAATCGCGTGAAGAACGCGTCACTCTCACGGATACCAACATTCAAGTACGATTGACATCAATTGATAATATTTTATAAGGTATTTTATAATTTATATCCATCTAAATATCCGATCCACTCTTTATGAGACGACGAACGGCCTCGAGATTACGAAATAATCCCTTGGACATAGACCTTTTTGAACGATCCTCGCAATCCCCCGACACTACTGAGACCGACACTACCGAGACCAACACATCCATAGATCCGACAGAACTAGTAGAAATGGCTCGGAACGACGAGGGAAATGCAAGTAAATGCCTTAGTGACTCTGCTAGGCCCGTCCTCCAGCGACCTGTCACGAGAATTCAGACACCCCTAAATAGAGGGGCAAATTTTCCAATTGATTCCCATGTCATGAGTATGCTTCCTATCTTCCATGGTAAACCTTCCGAAGATCCTTATAGACACGTAGATGAGCTTTCCCAAGTATGTGAGATTAATCATCTTCAGAATGTCCCTGCCGACATGATGAAGATGAAACTCTTTGCCGCTACCCTTAGAGATCAAGCCAAGTATTGGTTTTTAAAATGAGGGAAATAATTCACTAGTTGGACCGAGATGGAGGAAGAATTCCTTATAAAATACTATTCCGTAGGAAAAACCACCTCCGTCTGGAAAGCTATTCGCAAGTTTACCCAAGGCACGAGTGAAACCTTCCACGAGGCCTGGGAGCGACTTATAGACCTAACTAGGGAGTGTCCACACCATGGAGTGTCTAACCATGAACTAACGCAAATATTTTATTACGGGTTAGGCCCACAAGATAGATATCTTTTAGATGCAGCAAGTGGCGGCACCTTCATGAGAAAATACGAAGACGATGCGATGGAACTCATTGAGACGGTGGCGGAAAATAGCCACCATAATGCCGCGAAACCATTTGGAAGAGGTGCAATGCCAAAAAAAATGGACGGAAAAATCAGCGGAGACGGGGATGCTCCTAGAAAGAATCGATAAAATGGCAGAAGTCTAGAATTTGCTACTGGACCGACTAAATATTCGCAACGGTTCCGAAGGACTCGCTTTCGTCTCACGTCAAGAGGCGTTGCCGTGTGCGAATTGCTCAAGATTCGATCATATCGAATTAGATTGCCCCATTATGGCGATCCAAGGGCAAAACACATTTAGACAAGGTCCATCGGGAGGACCGACTCAATAGGGACGACCTAATTATCCGCGTACATACCCTAAGTATTATAATACCCCTGTTTTTAATAATTCTTCGTAGAACACAGGATATAGGAGGAACAACGATCAACCCTATCCTCCACAATACTACGGTCATCAACAACAATAATCTTAACCTAATAAAAAACAGTCGTCGTTCGTCCCGCTGACTCAACTGCAAGCCTACACGCAAGCCCCACGCCAGACCGCGCCGACATCTTATCCAATCCTCAACGCGATCTTGCAATTAATGGAGCAAATGACGCGGATGAACTCATGTGTGGACGAAATTCAGGACTTCGTCAAGACGAACGTCCAACCGATGACCGACAAAAATGGTAAACATGTAACTTTTACTGACCAATTACCCTCGCAGGCCACAGCCAACCTGAGGAATCAAGGGGCCTCGTCAAGCCAAATGCACAACATTAACCATGTACATGTCGACGAGGAGGCTGTAGAAACGGCACTAGCCATATCGAGCCTTCGAAGTGGAAAAGACCTACCGGATCCATACAAGGATCATCCTATCCACCGAGGCCTGATCGAAGAAGATGAAGCACCAATTATCGTCGAAAAAAATAGTTTGGAGGACGAGTAAGAATAGGCTACGGCTGAACCTAATCCTGAAAAATGCAAGCCTCTTGTGCCTTATCCTCAAGCATTAAATCGTCCTAAAGCCAACACCAATGAAACTGATGATAATCTACTAGACGCCTTTAAGAAGGTCACCATCATAATTCCTCTAATATATGCGATCAAGCATATCCCTTCCTATGCAAAATTTCTCAAAGGAATATGCACTCCCTATAGAAACCCTAGAAGGATCCAACTTAGTGAGACGGTGAGCTCCATCATAATGAATGCCTTACTAATTAAAAAGAGAGATCCGGGAGCACCCATGATCAGGAGTGAGATAGGAGGAATGTCCTTAACTAGATCCCTACTAGATACATGAGCTAGTATTAACATCCTCCCTAAAGCCGTATTTGACCGTCATCATGTAAGGGAGTTGCAGCCTTTCTTAGTAGAGTTATGCTTAGCCGATGGATCAGTGAGAAAACCCCATGGATTAGTAGAAGATGTCATCGTAAGAATAGAAGATTGTTATTTCTCGGTAGACTTCCTAGTCGTCAACATGAAAATGGCTAAGGAGCTTAGCCAAGCCCCGATCATGTTAGAACGACCCTTCCTAGCTACCGCGAAAGTGGTTACTGACTAGGGGAAAGGAGAAGTTATTCTCAAGGCGGGAGAGCACACCGTGCAGGTTGATATCAAAAAGCTGATGAAATATCCTTCACGAGCTTCCGAAGACTTTGGTGCCATCGACTTCACCGACAATCAAGATATTGACACCTGTGTTGAAGAAGTAATGATGATCGACGAGGAAGCAAGATTTGGGGAGCTACCAATGGACGAGCCTACCTTGGAGCTCAAGACTCTCCCATTTACACTCAAATATGCCTTCCTTGATGAGGAGAAAGCAAAGCCGGTGATTATTTTGTCCAAGCTGGATATAAAGTAGGAAAAAAATAGCTGAAAGTATTAAGGAAAAATGAAGAAGCAATCGGATGGACCATGACATACCTAAAAGGTTTGGACCCTTCACTATGCACTCATCGCATCTTCCTAGAGGATGAGTCAAGACTCGTCAGGGAGGCCCAGAGATGACTCAACCCGAAGGTATGGGAGTCCGTGAAAGAAGAAATTCTTAAATGGTTAAATGCAGAAATTATCTACCCCATATCCGATAGCCAATGGGTGAGTTCGGTACACGTTGTTCCGAAGAAAGCCAGAGTAACGGTCACGATGAACGAAAAGAGCGAAGAGATCAAGACACGACTTCTAACGAAATGGAGAGTCTGCATCGACTATCGGAAGGTGAACTCTGCCACGAAAAAGGATCACTTCCCACTCCCGTTCATCGACCAAATCCTGGACCGACTAGCAGGATTGAGTTACTTATGCTTCCTCGACGGATATTCGGGCTACAATCAGATTGCTATTTACCCCGACGATCAAGAGAAGACAATGTTCATATGTCCTTTTGGCACCTTTGCCTTCAGACGCATGCCTTTCGGACTGTGCAACGCCCCCGTAACATTTCAACGATGCATGACGGCTATCTTCTCTGACTTTCTTGGCGATAGTTTAGAAGTTTTTATGGACGACTTCATCGTCTTTGGAAATGATTTTGAGAGTTGTCTTGCTCACTTGACCAAGATCCTGGAGGTATGCGTCAGGAAACAACTAGTGCTAAGTTGGGAAAAATCCCACTCTATGGTACGAGAGGGAGTAGTGCTCGGGCATATCATCTTGGGCAAAGGACTTGAGGTGGACAAGGCCAAGATAGAGGTCATCTAAAACCTCCCTCTACCAGGTACTGTTAGAGATCTATGGAGCTTTCTCGGGCACGTCGGCTTCTACCGGAGATTCATTCAAGACTTTGCGAAAGTCTTGAAGCCACTCACCACCCTTCTTTGCAAAGACAAAGATTTCATCATCGACGAAGAAGGGAAGCACACATTCACGATGCTGAAGCAAACACTGATCGAGGCACCAATTCAACAAAGTCCTAATTGGGACTTACCATTCAAGATCATGTGCGACGCTTCAAACTATGCGGTGGGAGCGGTCTTTGGACAACGTCTAGACAAGAAGCCGAAAGCCATCTGCTACACAAGTAAGATCCTCGTCGAAGCTCCGATAAATTACACGACTACGGAGAAAGAGCTTATGGCGGTAGTCTACGCTCTCGAGAAGTTCCGGTCGTACATCTTGGGGAGCAAGATCATCATCTACACTCATCATGCGGCCATAAAATACTTGCTCTCCAAGAAAGAGGCCAAACCACGAGTGATACGATGGGTGCTGCTTCTTCAAGAATTCGACTTGGAGATAAAAGACAAGAAGGGCAACAAAAACTCGATGGCAGACCACTTATCACGTCTCCACATCTCGGGAGGAGGAGACATCGGTGACACATTTCCCGATGAGCATCTACTCGCCATCTCGAGCCACGCTCCCTAGTATGCACACATCGTCAACTTCATCGTGACTGGATCAATCCCAGAGCATTGGAATCATCATCAAAAAGATTAGTTCTTTCATGAGCTCAAGAATTATTTTTGGGAAGAACCACTCATATTCCACCTAGGATACGACCAGATCATCAAACGATGTATACCGGAAGAAGAGCAAGGAGATATCTTGGTGATGTGTCACTCACCGACATGCGGAGGACATTTCACAACACGCAAGACCGTGGATATGATCCTACAGAACAGCTTCTACTGGCCCTCCATCTTCAAGGACGCCCACCGTTTCAACACGGAATGCTTACAGTGTCAAGCGGCGATAAACATCTTCAAGTGAGATGAGATGCCGATGCGGCCGATCCTTGAAGTAATAATCTTTGAACTTGGGGAGATAGACTTTATGTGACCTTTCCCACCTTCTGACGGGAAAGAGTATATACTAGTGGCAGTGGATTATGTGTCCAAGTGGGTCGAAGCAATTCCCACTAGGACAAACAATCATCGGGAGGTACTGAGATTTGTCATACGATGTATCTTCACTCGATACGGTTGTTCGAGGGCCATTATCAGCGATGGCGGCTCACACTTCAATAATGCTCACTTCCGGGCATTGTTGAAGAAGTATGGAGTACACCACCGCGTCACCACGACATACCACCCCCAGGCGAATGGGCAAGTAGAGGTAAGTAATCAAGAAGTCAAGACCATTCTTATGAAGATAATTCGTCCAGATGGAAAAGATTGGGCACACAAGCTTCCCGACGCACTATGGGCATACCGAGCGACATACAAGACACCCATCGGGATGTCTCCTGACGAAGCTATTTATGCAGTCGCTAAAACACACAAACGTTGGTCAAAAAAATTTATAATACCAAACACACAATGACAAAGATATCAAATCAAGTAAAGTGTAAGTATCGGGTCGATCCATAGAGAACAAGGTTGACTTTTATTACAGAATTGACTTGGTCAAAGTGAGGTTTAATGAAGATTTTAAAGAAGTAGAAATGATATTTTATGAATAGAAATGCTATAAATATACTACATAAGGAATTTTAAGATTTAAGATCTCGGATTTGATAGAGAAAAGTCAAAAGTCAAGGTCAAAGCATTGACTTTGACCAACAGTTGACTTCTATAAATCAGAGAATCAAAAGATGTCAGATGATTATGAAATTTCAGTACCTATAGATAAAATGGAATTTATTGATATAAAATTCATGATTTTTCGATGCGAAATGGATTTACTATGAATTATTGAAAATCAAAGATGAGAAAAATCCCGAAATAAACACTTCAAAGAAAATCTCTAAATTGACTTATCAAATGATATCCAAATCTTCCAATTGATATATCAATAGAAATCTAACAACTAGAGGATTCCAAGAAGACTAAAATTATCCAATTCGAATTTATATTTTGAAAGTAATTGATCCTGCAAGTCAACGCCAAAATTCGGATTGAAAATGAACAGTAGTTGGTCAAATGTTAAATTGAGGGAAGCAAATAAACTCAGAATTTGATGAATTTGCTATCCACGGAAAGCTGATAAGATAAGAAATCCAATGAAACTAGAATCAAGTGGTTCGGAATTATAATAAAAGAGATATCCTATTTTCAAAATCAGCAAAAATTCGAACTGAAATTAGGTAAAATTGAAGAACACAATGACTTAAAACACAAAATTAACAATGTAAAACTAATCAAAACTCGAATTAATGTTAGATAATTGATCAAATATCACTACTAACCCGATTTCCACAAAGATGGGGCTTCAATTCACATGGATTGAAGTGAATTTGCACCGTTTCTTCCTCGCGGACGTTCGGCGTTCAGGGGGAAAATTTGATGAAATCTAACGATTAATCACGAGGAATCCTGCTCCAATCAAATCGCGATTGAGTCTAAATGCAGGGGAATCGTGAAGAACTCAAGATTTTGCTCCAAATTCACTTAATTTCTTCATGAATCAGTCAAGAGTTCTGAAACAAGAAGAAAAAACGTGGGTTTTTTAAGGGAAATTCCCGCGAGAAATGCAGGCCGTTTGATCCAGTAAAAGGCCAATCGATGGCCACGATCACACAACGATCATGAGCCATAGGGTTTGCCTGTCGTCATCTAGATCGTCATCTTGTACCGGTATCTGCCGATACCGTCGTCCTATTACCAGTATCCAGTACCCGATACCGTCATCCAGTTCGGGATGACGGGTATCGGATTAAAGGGGAGTTAGGGTGCGGTACTGGATGCTTCCAGTACCGATCCGGTACCGGATGACAGTACTGGATGACAGTATCGGGAGATACCAGTACCGGATGACGGTATTCTCCCGATACCGTCTTACATACTCCTTCGAAATTTTGGACTTCGGAGGTCGGACGTAATCCCATTTCTCCATTTCTAATTTTCTGGCATTCTCTCTCTCTCTCTCTCTCTCTCTCTCTCTCTCTCTCTCTCTCCCGTAATCCCGTTCTGGCATTCTCTCTCTCTCTCTCTCTCTCACGGTCTCACCTGCGCGCTGCGGCCGGCGTTACTTCTCCCGCTCCTGTGCTCCCACTTTCTCTTCCCCTCAAATTTTCTCACACGATCATCAGATCTCCACCGTCCGATCTTATCAAAGTGAGTCCGATGCGTCCATGTGTCTGATCGTTATCACTCAATTTTTGCCGATCTCACGATCGTGAGCCACGATCTCGCAATCATTGAGTTTCCGCTATCCGATCTCCATCGCCGCGTCAAGGTGAGTCCACGTGTAGTCGTAAACACCGTCGATCATTTCACTTAAAGCTCCTTTAGCGCACGTGCCCTGATGATGATCGCGCAGACTTGGGTCCACGCAATCGACGTCTTGCGATTGCATCCAACGCGCCATGCTGAGCCACATCACCTGCAAAAATAAACTTCCGCGGGAACATAGTCCCACACGGAGAAAAAAATGAATCGAGTGAGCTTAAAAGGCGGGGCGGTTTAACGCTATTGCGTTACCGTCCCAATCCTATAAACTGGTCCCACTAACCCGTGGGCCCTCCAAATGCCAGCCCCCACTGCCACATGGCGTCACCCGGGAGTCTGCGTGGACTCTCCGAGCCCCTGCCATGCGTCTGCGCCACATGGCGCCACTTGAGCTCTGCGTGGGCTCACGCAGCCCTGCCACGTGGCCTTGCGTGCCGCGTTGCATCCACGCGGGTTCTGCGCGCCATGTCAGCTTACGGTGCCACATGAGCTCCGCAGTCCTGCGGTAAATAAACCCCATTTTTGCGATTTTTAATTAAGGATAATTCAATAGAAATCAAATAAAAAATCCAGAAAAAGTCAAAAACTTCAGAAATTCATAACTTAAGAAATACAACTCCTTTTTAATCCAAATTTTCTCTATTGGATCATAAATTTCTCCATTTTTAATATCATGCCTTCTAAAATATAATTAAAACAAGAAAATGAGATGGATTGAAAATAATATTAAGTCTTTCATTAAGAATTCCTTCTTTTAATCATCCAATCATTCTTTCATTGGAACTAATTCTTTTAATCATCTCCTAAAGTCAAAGTAAATCAGTAAAAATACTTAATTCCTATTCATTTAACCTTTTAAAAAGATTAATCATCAAGAAAGCACATAATTAACCCTAATTTATACATAAATATGAACTTTAGTATAATGGCATACCAATGGAGAAAATTCATAAAAACTATGATAACATGCATTATATTCACATAAAATAAGCATGAATATGAGTTAAATAGGATAAGAATTTAAGTTATAAATGTTAGATTGTCCCGATATATCCAATATATGACGTTTTAGATATCCCATGACTAGGGATTCGTAAGTCATAATCAAAACACGATCATCCATCCACAAGATGTCTTTGGTGTCTCAAGTCAAAGGACCACATACACAACCATGACATGAATCAACCTTATTGACAGATAGGTATAATACCATTCAGGGATTCATACGGATCAATTCAGTGAACTCTTTCTCCAAAGAGCACCCACTATCTATCCTTAGTGTCTGACGATACTAAATCATATGGTCGTTGAATGCACACGACTTAGTGTAAAAAAAAAGTCCTAAAATTACCAATTTATGATTAATCAAAGTAATTAATTAGTATAATGGTAATTAAGGGTCGAATCCACGGAGAATTAGGGAAATTTGAGAGATATCTTTGAAATTCAGTCAAATCGGACGACGAATTGAGATTAGAAATTGGGCGTTTTAGTATATAAAGAAAGACAACTCAATTTCGAATCCAAGGAATCAAAAATCAGATGATTTGGATAAGAATTCGAAGAGTAATCGAACTTTGAAGTTAGATGAAATTTTCGTTTCGAAAAACGATTAAAAACCAAAATTTAATCTAAAATTAAACTAATCTACGATGCTAAAAGTAAAATTAACACTAAGTAATGAAAGATTAAGATGAAATCAAGCAACCTAACCCAAAGTAGCCTTTGAAATGATCCAATTATTAGCTGTATGCAAGGCTTTTCATTCCAAATTTATGAAGATGAAAGTGGAGTTCAAGATGTGATTTCTTCCTTCTCCTTCGATCAAAGTTTGATTTCAAGCATTCAATTGAAGCGGAAACGAGTCAAGAACACTCTCAAACAAACGGCACGCGATTGGTGAAGTATACACTTCGAATTTGGAGAATTTTCACGAACCCGTTCTTCGTCGCGAAGAACGGTTTAAAAAAAAACGAAAATTGATTGTGGTCGTTGGATGAAGAGCCTATCACGATCGATGGCTCAGATGATGCGCCGTTTCGCGAACCGTCACGATCAAATCAGGAGCGTCCAATCGCTGATCGAGGGCTGAGATATGTCGATGAAGAAATGCTTTGATAGGATCTCGTGCGTAGGATTTTGATCTAACGATCGCGATTTAATCGGGGTGTCCACCGATCGCGAATGATCTGGACCGTTATAACTCTTGATTTGTTGGACGCTATTTATTCACTTAAGTGAATAAATAGCCATGTGCTTGATTGTTTGATCGGGTGGACTGCATGTCCATCCGATTGACGCGCGCGATTTGTCACGATGAAATCTAACGCTCCACGTTTCACCTGAAATGGAAAATTAGTCCCACACGGGATAAATTGCAAAATATGATTAGTATATAAACTACGCGACTTTAGGGCTATTAATAATTTGTCTACCGATAATCGGGACACCTATATACATTATATAAATACTATATATAGTAGATATAAATAATGTCTACGTGACACATCAGCGCCACTCGTCACCCTTCGCGCCATGTAGGCGCTCGCGCCTGTCCACGTGGCACTGCCACATTTTTTGCATTTTTTAAATTAAATTAAATATTTAAAAATCAAAATAAAAATCAAATAAATTCAGAAAAATTCCAAAAAAATTCCTAAAAATTGTAAAATTCATAACTTTCAAAATATAACTCCAAATTAATTCAAATTTATTTTGTTGGATTCAGAATTGAATAATCTATCATTATAAAAAGTCAAATTATTAAAATAATAAGAGAATAAATTTATATTAATTTTATACATTTATATATTATATAAAATAAATTTATATAAACACATAAATGTAAATAATAGTCGTTTCTCTTATATTTTCATCCTTAAAACATGAATATGATCTTAAATATAATTATGATTATAGATTATAATGTTTAATTATGCATAATAACCAATAAATTGATGTATTTTAATATCATAACATGAATTTACACAAAATGATAGAAATATGCTTAAAAGATGATAAAATGCATATATTTGTAATGATTAATACATTAATTTGTATTAATAACTATGTAATCACATGCATAAATAGCATGTTATAAGTGTCTCCACATCGATGGCTATAGGATCGGCCATACTCATCATATGAGATGGAGTTGATAGTGCTATTCTTTCTGGATAATTCGGTGTCCTTGTCGAGTATCCCATGAATAGGAATATTTAGAACATATGTTTAAAGACTAGTGATCACTATATTATGATCTCATCATAATTCACTTAGTCATTGCACATGCTCATGGACTTCATTGCAAACATCACACAAGAATGATAATGAATAAATTTCATTTCAATGAACATAAATAAGATACATGGAAGTGTGATAAGCCACATAATATCCATCAATCTCCCACTTGGACTAAAGCCAATTGCCCTTGTGCAACAACCCCATAGTTGTGCAATGACGCTCAAAGACTTCTTGAGCTAAAGGCTTAGTCAGTGGATCTGCAATATTTTCGGTTGATGGAACTCTTTCCACCACTACATCTCCTCTGGCGAAAATCTCCCTAATCAAGTGAAAGCGCCTCAGAATGTGCTTAGACTTCTGATGAGACCTTGGCTCTTTCGCTTGTGCTATTGCACCATTGTTGTCACACAATAATGGAATAGGGTCTGAGATCGTAGGGATAACGCCAAGGTCGTTGATGAACTTCTTCAACCAGACTGCTTCCTTGGCGGCATCACTCGCGGCAATATACTCAGCCTCTGTCGTCGAATCTATAGTGGTGAGCTGCTTGGAACTCTTCCAAGACACTGCTCCTCCATTCAAAGTGAACAGGAATCCATATGTAGATCTACTATCATCTGGGTCTGACTGAAAACTCGAGTCAGTGTAACCCTAGAGCTTAAGCTCCTCTCCCCCATAGACCAGAAATAAATCCTTAGTCCTTCTCAAGTACTTAAGGATACATTTCACGGCTTCCCAATGACTCTCACCTGGGTTAGCCTGAAATCTGCTCGTAACACTTAGAGCAAATGCCACATCTGGTCTTGTACATAGCATAGCGTACATGATGGATCCAATCGCCGATGTGTACGAGATCTTTTCCATCAATGCTATATCTTCAGGAGTTTTAGGCGAATGCTCCTTAGATATCTGAACTCCATGTCTCATCGGTATGAAACCTCTCTTGGAGTTCTCCATGCCAAACCTTTTGACAATGGTGTCTATGTACATGGATTGGGATAAGCCAAGCAACCTCCTCAATCTATCTCTACAGATACGTATTCCCAATACGTAGGTTGCTTCTCCCAAATCCTTCATGGAGAAGTTCTTTGACAGCCACGCCTTCACTGATGATAACATACCTACATCATTCCCAATGAGTAGGATGTCATCCACATAAAGGACAAGAAAAGTGATCGCGCTCCCACTGATCTTCTTGTACACACAAGGTTTGTCTTCATTCTTAATGAAGTCATAAGATCTAATCGCCTCATCAAATCTCATATTCCAACTCCTAGATGCTTGCTTCAATCCATATATGGATCTCTGCAACCTGCACACCTTTTCTGGAAACTCCTTGGATGTATAACCCTCAGGTTGTATCATATACACCTCTTCCTCAAGGTTTCCATTGAGGAAGGTGATTTTCACATCCATTTGCCAGACCTCGTAGTCATAGTGTGCAGCTATGGCCAGAAGAATCCTAATTGACTTAATCATAGCAACTGGTGAGAAGGTTTCGTCATAGTCAACTCCTTGTCTTTGATGATAACCCTTCGCCACCAACCTTGCTTTGAAGGTGTCAATCTGTCCATCAGCACCAATCTTCTTCTTGAAGATCCACTTACACCCGATGGGTACTATACCCTCAAGAGGGTCGACCAAGTACCATACTTGGTTTTGATGCATTGACTGGATCTCTGAATCCATTGCTTCTCGCCATTTCTTAGAGTTGGAATCATGTACCGCTTCATTGAAGGTTAAAGGATCACTATCCTTTAAGTGGAGAGTATCGACATCATCCGTCACAATATATCCTACATATCGATCTGGTTGTCTCAGTACTCTACCAGTCCAACGCGGTGCCTCTATGTGTACTTGAAGATTTTCGGGGACTGAGTTCTCATCTAATGAGGTAGCTGCTGGGATCTGAGGCTCGAAAAGCTCTCCAAATCTTTGTCCAAAATAATGATTGCAGCGGAAGGTGTTGAATCAAACATTCAACATCGTGGAAGCACCAAGAATAGATGATCTCATAATCCATTCTAGGTGATCCTATCATCTAGTATAGAATAAAATTCATACTTACTTGGATCATTTGAAAGAGTTCTTCAACCGTTCAAGCGTCCGCCTCTAGCGGTATCCACACAGTCTCCAAACGATCGGATCTCCTCTTGAACACTCGTCACCATGAGAGGAAGAGAAGAGGGAGGAGAAGTTCCACTAGGCTTGCATGAGCACCTCTATTATGGTCGTTCTCCCCCTATTTATAGACTTTGGGAATGTGAAATTTTCACAAAAACCCTTATTAGTAAGTCTATATCCACCGACGTCTATTGACCTTATGTGTGTGACCCTCTATGTCCATATATCTCGCCAGTTAATGACTCTATCAACCCAATAACACTTATTGGTCCTTCTTATCAATTAACTATATCAACATATAGATTAATTGACTAAGGATCGATTTAACCCAATGGACAGGTTGAGTCGCTAGCCCGGTGGGTGCCAAGCTACGCCACGAGCTCTATGAGATATGGAGTATATTAGAACTCTTTCATGGAACCCTGCCGTCATTGGTTACCGTGTACGTATAATCCTTCATCCACATGAGACTCATGAATGACTTAGGGTATGGTTAATTGTCAAACCCTAATCCGTCACTCAATTTAGTACTGATTTGAGTAGGAAATCATTGAGAACAACTTCTCTAATATTTTCGCTACCTTGGCCAAGGATTTAACTGCATCTCATTCCTTGAGTCGATCTCCTCATATCTTGAGGGTGGATGATCCCATCTTGACCACTCAATCACCTTCGAGGACTTCATGTCGTATCCAATCTATGAAATTTTGGAGATCTCGTGGCTAGGGGGTCGTAAGTCATAGTCAAAACACAATCATCCATCCACAAGATGTCTTTGGTGTCTCAGGTCAAAGGACCACGTACACAACCGTGACATGAATCAACCTGATTGACAATTTAGGTATATTACCATTCAGGGATTCATACGGATCAATTCAGTGAACTCTTTCTCCAAAGAGCACCCACTATCTATCCTTAGTGTCTCCACACCAATGGCTATAGGATCGGCCATACTCATCATATGAGATGGATCAGATAGTGCTATTCTTTCCGGATAATTCGATGTCCTTCTTGAATATCCCACGAATAGGAATGTTTAGAACATATGTTTAAAGACTAGCGATCACTATATTATGATCTCATCATAATTCACTTAGTCATTGCACATGCTCATGGACTTCATTGCAAACATCACACAAGAATGACAATGAATAAATTTGATTTCAATGAACACAAACAAGATACATGGAAGTGTCATTGGCTTATAGGCCACATAATATCCATCAGTAGCATTTGTGTTCGGATCTAGAACTTCTTCTAGTACTACTTTACTCCCACTATCTCTTCTCAACAATACTCATCTTCTAAGAAGATGGCCCTTTTCGCAACAAATATCGATTGTTCTTCAGGGCGGTAAAAGTAGTATCCAATCATCTCTCTTGGATATCCTAAAAATTTACACAACTCAGTCCTCGACTCCAGCTTGTCTGTATCATGTTTCTTAACATGAGCAGGATAACCCCATACTCTAAAGTAAGAGAAGTCCGGCTTCTTCCCTTTCCATATCTCATATGGAGTAGAAGCTACAGATTTGCTAGGTAAGACGTTAAGGACACGCGCTGCTGTCTCAAGTGTATATCCCCAAGGGGATATTGGAAGTTTCGAGAAACTCATCATAGATCGCACCATGTCCAACAAGGTACGATTTCTCCTCTCCAAAATACCATTCATCTGAGGTGTGTAAGGAGGAGTCAATTGAGCTAGGATACCATTATCCTAAAGGAACTGTGTGAACTCTGTACTTAAGTATTCACCTCCTCGATCTGATCGAAGAGTCTCGATACTCTTTCCAGATTGTTTCTTGACGAGACGAGACCGCAAGGTCATCAATTTCACACGGTATCACGTCAAAAATTATTCCAAACTTTCCAATTTTAGGAAATTCACTCGAATTGAGGGGTATAATGGTAAATATGGGTCGAATCCACAAGGAATTAAGGAATTTCTTGACGTAATCTTTAAATTTTATCAAATCGGACAAGCAATTGATGGTAGAAATGGGGGAAAATGGTATTTTAAGAAAGTAGACTTCAAATAGATTCTGCGGAATCAAAAATCGTCGAATTTGGACTTGATTTCGCAGAGAAATCAAGATTCGAAGTGGAGAGAAAATTTCGAGCGTGAAAATCGTGATTTTAAGGAAAAATTGATGAAATTAACTTCTAAATCCTAGTCTAAACGAAAATCAAACACTATAGGAGGATAATTAAGGTAAAATTTCTTCCACTAAACTCGTTTAGCGATCGAATCATCACGATTAAACCGATTAATCGCGAAGAACACGAAGAATGTCACGACGACCTTCAAGCGTCGATTTCTCCCTCAATTTTCCACCAAATCTCGACTTCTCCCCTCCGTAAATGCGGAAATGAAAGAGGAAGAAGAAGAACTCGAGAGAAACGAGAAGAACGGTGTCTAAACAGCTCAATTAGCTTGAGATTCAACTCGGATGCTTACAAATGATGAAGAACATCTCTTCATATAGGGCTTTTGATCGTAACCGTTCGATCAAAATGATCGAAGGTTACGATGAAACGGTCCATCATGGACCGTTTCGATTAAGTCGTGACCGTCGGATCGTGATGGACGATCACGATTTAATCCGTAGGTAAGCGTTATAAAACGCCTCGAATATCGCCCCTTAGATCGCGATCCAACGGCTGAGATGCAATCCGCGCCGATTAATCTCAACCGTTATAACGCTCCAATTGACGCACGTGGTTGATCATCGCTGGTGGTCCATTCGTCCATTCGATCGACGCGCGTCAATCGATCGCTCGACCCGATCCAACGCTCTCCATAGCGCCACGTCACCTGCATCAAAAGAATGTGTGGGACTTAGTCCCACACGGAGTTAGTTTACGAAACCGTTGGGTTTAAAAGACTCGACGGTTTATCAAGTTCGATTACCCCTTCCCATATAGGCAAGGCTGAAGAACTTTATACTATATATGATAATAAATATATAAATTGTAAATGCCGCGTGGGCCTGCGTGGCGCTGCCACGTGGCCCGGAGTGCCACGTCGCATCCACGTGGCCCCGCGCGGTAAAAACTGCTTTTTCCATTTTTCTAAATTAATTTTAAATCATTTTCAATCGAAAATAAATCTGAGAAATTCCGGAAAAAATCCCTAAAAATAGAAAATTCATAAATTTTAATATATGACTCCGAATTAATCCAAATTTCTTTCATTTGATCCAAAATTTAATTATCTATTATTCTAAAAAGTCAAAATTAATAAATAATGAGAGTTTTAAATTTTATTTCAAAAATATATTTATTTTTAAGAGATTTTAACTTAGGAAAATATAAATAAATGTCTATAAATGCTTTCTCTCCTTATTTTAACTCTAAAAACATCCATAATCTCAAAATAAAGATGGGTTATTAAATTATTCATCTTCAAATCATTATTTGTAACCCTAGTCTAAAGTATTTTTGAGAATATAGTGACTTTTCATATAATAATAGAAAAATACATATAAGTATGATAACATGCATGTAAATGAAATCATTTATGCCTTAATATGTATTAAAAAATCATATTTTATCATGTTAATTTAGCATGTTATCACACCCCCCAACTTAAATTATTGCTAGTCTCTTAGCAATTTACTACATGATCTCCCTAGAAAGTCTTTTCATCCTTTGATCCTACTATTAAAAAGGTGGTGTATAAATGTATGATCACGTTTTCCTCATAGTGTAGGCCCTAATGATCTAGATTCCATTTCTGGGTTGACTTCTTTAGTGCATGTTAGGGTAGTGCTCATCGGCTAATGCTCAAGTCTAACTCTTGATTGTAATCAAGGTGAGCTTATCTAAGGTATGATGCTATGGTGCTGAAAATATACTCACTCTCTCATGAGTGGATGTAATTCCTTACCCTCTCCATAAACACATCACTCCTTCCCTCAAAATGGAGGCTACTTAGTACTTAGAATTTCTTTCAACTCGCTTTCCTCCTTAAAAGAGTGCAATTCAAATGGATTCCTATCTTTGGATGCATCGTGTGAGGAGGCTGAAGAAAATAAAAGATAGTATTTCTAAGGGTATGACTTGGCTAAAAGCAAATATGCTGATAAAATAAAGTGGATGATAAAATCAAAGAAGGTACCACTTATGATGATTATACTCCCAAGTGAGGTGGATGATGATGGATAGGGTAGATAGTGGAGAAGATAGTGGAGGTAGAGATAGAAGATATTCCCTCTTATTTTCCTTCTTGTAACTTCTCATTTCTCTCTTTCTTTTGACTTTTCTCCTCTTTCTTTTTTTTAAGCATTTCAGAAGACTAGAATGATGATGTGGAGGAGTTTTAGAATTTCTGAAGAGAGAATATAGCAACTGAATTGTAGTAAAGGTATAAGTACATGTGGGAAGGGAAATGGAAAGTGAGATGGATGTGTGGGTTCACTTGGGAGTGTTCATCATCAAAAGCAAAGTTTTTAAAATAAATTGGTGATACTACTTGACTGCTTTGGAAGAGAAAACTACATGCCTATAAGGAAAAGATAGGTGCTACAAAGATTATGGATCATTGCACTCTTTAAAGGGGAAAGTCTAGCATCGAGAAATTCCTTATACTAAGCAGTTTGGGCTAATAGTAGGTAAAGGATGGAATTTATTTTCTCTCAAATACTCTCCTTTCCAATCCCATAGCATTTCAACCTCTTGATTACTCTTTTTCCTTGGTGCTTGTTAGGTACCCAACCCCAAAGAAGTCAACCACTACTCTAATCCATTGGTCTCTCGAGATCATTTGGCTTTATTACTCAAAATGTAATCAAATGGACTATAAGGTCCTCACTTCTACATCTCTAGTAGGTCAGATCTCTAGATGAAAAGACTTCAAAGGTGGGGTAATTTAGATCAAAGATTTTAAAAATAGGAGTTTTTTAGAAGGTAGAATTTTAAAATTTTCAAAAATTGTAGAGCTTTTTCTAAATCCTCACCCCCCAACTAGAATCTTTCATTGCCCTCAATGAAAACTACATGCTCATGTGAAAAACTCATCGAATCATAGCATGAAAACAATAAAAAGTGCGGTGAGATGGGTTTAGAAAAGCTCATTAGTCGTGATGCTTGTGGGATTTTCAGGTGCAGGTACACCCTTTCCTAATGTAGCTCTTCGACGTCTAAAAAGAAACTGAAATGAAAAACATAAAACTAAAAGGTAAGATAATCTTGGGGTGCCTCCCAAGAGCGCTAAGTTTAACGTCTTCAGCCTACTAATGGGTCGAGGGTGATACCGTCACGTCCTCGAGTACTCGGGAAGATGCAGATTTACCTTATCTGCTGGTGCGGGTGGCTCTGAGGTCAAGTACGGCTTTAGACGATGGCCGTTTACCTTGAATTGTCGACTGGTCTTAGGATCGGAGATGAGTACTGCTCCGCCGTCGAACAATTCCAGAACCATGTAGGGGCCATCCCATCTAGAGTGCAGCTTTCCAGGGAAGAGTTTGAGGCGGGAATTGTAGAGCCAGACCTTGTCGCTGATCTGGAATGATCGTCATCAGATGTGTCGGTCATGGAAGGCCTTGGTCTTCTCTTTGTAGATTGCTGCGTTCTCGTACGCGTCGTGCCTCAACTCTTGTAACTCCTGGAGCTGGAGAAGTCGTTCCTTGCCTGCTTCGTCCAGTGCTAGGTTGAGCTTCTTGATGGCCCAATAGGCTCGATGCTCTCGCTCAACCGGAAGGTGGCAGGGCTTTCCGTAGATGAGTCGGAAGGGAGACATCCCAATGGGTGTCTTGTATGCCGTCCGGTATGCCCATAGTGCGTCGGGGAGCTTGTGTGCCCAATCCTTTCCATCTGGACGAATTATCTTCTTAAGAATAGTTTTGACTTCTCGATTACGAACCTCTACTTGCCCATTCGCTTGGGGGTGATATGGCGTGGTGATGCGGTGGTGTACTCCGTATTTCTTCAACAGCGCCCGAAAGTGCGAGTTGTTGAAGTGTGAGCCGTCGTCGCTGATGATGGCTCTCGGACAACCGTATCGGGCGAAGATGCATCGTGTGATGAAGCGCAGTACCTCCCGATGGTCGCTTGTCCTGGTGGGGATTGCTTCGACCCACTTGGACACATAGTCCACTGCCACCAAGATGTACTCTTTCTCGTCAGAAGGTGGGAAAGGTCCCATGAAGTCTATCCCCCAAAGGTCAAAGATTTCCACCTCAAGGATTGGTCGCATCGGCATCTCGTCTCGCTTGGAGATGTTGATCGCCGCTTGACATTGTAGGCATTCCGTATAGAAACGGTGGGCGTCCTTGAAGATGGAAGGCCAGTAGAAGCCGCTCTGTAGGATCTTATCCGCGGTCTTTCGTGCCGCAAAGTATCCTCCGCACGTCAATGAGTGACACATCGCCAGTATGTCTCCCTGCTCCTCCTCCAGTACACATCGTCGAATGATTTGGTCGTATCCTAGGTGGAACCGAAGTGGTTCTTCCCAGAAATAGTACTTGAGCTCGTGGAAGAACTTATCTTTTTGGTGTCGGTTCCAGTGCTTCGGGATCGATCCAATCACGATCAAGTTGACGATGTGCGCGTACCAGGGGGCGTGACTCGAGATGGCAAGGAGATGCTCGTCTGAAAATGTGTCTCCGATGTCCTCTCCTCCCGAGATGTCGAGACGCGATAAGTAGTCCGCCACCGAGTTTTCGCTGCCCTTCTTGTCTTTAATCTCTAAGTTGAATTCTTGAAGGAGCAGCACCCATAGTATGAGTCTTGGTTTGGCCTCTTTCTTGGAGAGCAAGTATTTCAAGGCCGCATGATCAGTGTAGATGATGATCTTGCTCCCCAAGATATAAGGCCGGAACTTCTCGAGAGCGTAGACTGATAACATGCATTTATAACTTGAATTCTTATCCTAATTAACTCATATTCATGCTTATTTTATGTGAATATGATGCATGTTATCATATTTTTTAGGAATTTTCTCCAATGGCATGTCATTTCACTAAAGTTGATATTTATGCATAAATTAGGGATAATTTCATGCTTAATAGATGATTAATCTTTTGTTAAGTTTAAATTAATAGAAGTTAATCTCTGATATTCAATGAGTTTTGACTTTAGCTAATGTTTGGAAGGATGATTTTAGGATGAATTAATGATTTGTAATGTTAATGAGAAATGATTTAAGTAAATTATAAGTCATCTTGATTTCTTATTTCTAAATACATTTTAAATGGCATAATATTAAAAAGGAAGAAATTTGTGATCCAATGGAGAAAATTTGAGATTAAAAGGAGTTGTATTTTGAGAAATATGAATTTCTGAAGTTTTATGTGTTTTTCCGAATTTTATTTGATTTTTTAAATTGAATTTCCCTTATTTAAAAATAAAAAAAAAGGGTTTACCAACTTGCAGGCGTTGACGTGGCGAGCGGGGCCCAGGTGGTGGCTGACGTGACGCGCGGGACCGCCTCGGGGTGCGACGCGGCACTGAGGCCACGTGGCAGAGCCCGAGTGGCCCACGCGGGGCGCGTGTGGCGCTGACGCGTGGCCGGGTGCTAGGTGGACAAGCCACGCGGACGCCCGTGAGGGGCGCCACGTGGCGAGAGGCTGGTAAGTGGAGGGCCCACGGGTTAGTGGGCCCTGGTTAGTATTTAGGGGCGGTAACGCAATATGCATTTACCGCCCCCTAATTTATATGCGCAGAATAGTATTTTTTTTTTCCGTGTGGGACTATGTCCCACACGATACTTACCATTCGCAGGTGACGTGGCAGCGTATCAGGCGTGGGATTCTATCATAACGGTGGAGATCGCGTGGACCCGAGTCCACGCGATCAGTGATTACAACACGTGCTTAAAAGAAGAGAATAAGTGGATGAAGATAGAGGGCTTACCTTGCGACACGTGGAAGACGCTGGAGCGCTGGATCTTCATCGCCGTGATCTTCTCTCATCCTCGCGATTGTGATCCGACGGTCGCTGTGATGTGTGATCGGGACCATCCACTTCACCTACAGATCTCATCAGACGGCGTAGGCGACGCGTGGAAGAACACCACGATCTCAGCCCGATCGAGCCTCGATCGAGGAGATTCTGGCGCGGGATCGATGCGGATTCGTCTCCCATTGATCGGCAAGCGATCGACGAAGCTCGAGCGTCATGATTGACGCCCGATCGCGGCCCAATCGTGGCGCGATCGTGGCGAAAATCGCGGCGGAAATCGGGATCTCCTTGAGACCAAATTGAAGCTAAATCCAAGCAGATTTTTCTAATAATTGAAGCCACAACGCCGCATCCAAAGACTCGTTCCCACGACGCCTTCAAACGACGCCCACGACTGCTTCCAATGGCCACGATTTCGGGACTAATTCCCTCTTTAAAATCATGTATTTCCCCTCTATTGTTCTTTAACTTTTGATCGATTTGTGAGGGAATTAAGCAAATTTTGAGGAAGATCTTTAGTTCATCGTGACCCCCCCTGCGTTTAGACTCAATTCCAAAGGGATTGGAGCGGGATTGATCACGAATTCCTCCTTGATTTCATCGAATTTTCCCCTTGAATTCCGAAAATCCGTGAGAAAGGATCCGAGCAAATTCACTCTAATTCGCGCAAATTGCAGCTTAATTCTCGTGGAAATCGGGTTATTAGTGATATTCGATCGATTATCAAGAGGTAATTTGAGTTTTTATTAGATTTAGAAGTTTAATTTTGCAAATTAGTTCATAATGTTCTTCATTTTCCCCAAATTTCGGTCTGAAATTTTTCTAATTTTGAAAATAGGATATCTCTCTGAATATAATTCCAAATCACTTGATTTTGGTTTCATTGGATTCCTCTTTTCATCATCTTTCCGTGGATAGTAAATTCATCAAATTCTGAGTTCATTTGACGTTTGACCAAGGACTGTTCATCTTTCATCAGAAGTCAAACGTTGACTTTCGGGGTCAATTACTTTTTATTGACAAATCAGAATTTGATAATTTTGCCTTGTTGGATTCCTCTGGTTCTTAGCTTTACAGTGACATATAAATTGCAAGATTTGGATTTCATTTGGTCATTCAATTTGAAGATTTCCTCTGAGGTGTTAATTTCGGGGATTTTCTGATAGTTGATTTTCAATAATGCATAATAAATCCATTTCTTATCCAAAAATAACGAATTATATATCAATAAATTCCATTTTCTCTCTAGTTTCCAAATATCTAATTTTCGTAATCTTCTGACTCTGTTTGATTCTCTGATTTTGCAGAACACCTACTGCTAGTCAAAGTCAACGCTTTGACTTTGACTTTTGTCTTTTCTCTGTCAAATCCGAGATTTCAATTCTTAAAACTTCTTATTTACCTTATTTATATCATTTCCATATCTTACATCTTATTTTCTCTTATTTAAAACTCCTTTTAAACCTAAGTTTGACCAAGTCAACTCTGCGATTAAAGTCAACCCTGCTCTCTGTGGATCGACTCGATACGTACCCAATACTTAATTATTATATCTTGTCTTTGTGAGTTCGGTTTTATAAATTTTGTTTGACCATCGTCTTTGTGTTTTAACGACGCACGAAAACGACACGTCATAACCCCGTCTTTCCATCACTCGACCTTTGACGTACTTTGTACGCAAGTCTCGCGCGAGTGCTGCCCGCTTCGCTGCCCGTGCTCCACGGAACACTCACGCCCGCTCAGTGCTGACTCATGTTCGATCGAAGTGTTGACTATTAAAGAAACAAAACGAGGGCGACGCATCGTCTCTTCTCGCGTTGTTAGAGAAGAACTAAGGAGGGAGAAGAAAGAGGAAAAGAGAACGCAGCTTGGAGGAGACTTCCGTGCCATTGCCACGAATCCGCGCGTCCACTGTCAACATTTCAGCGCAAGTCTCCTCGTCCGCTATCATCGCCAACGACACTCTTGGTGCAGCTCCTGCGAACACCACCAAACGCGGTCCTGCACCCCAAAGGACAACC